>PVIJ01013738.1:0-43831 GCA_004024925.1 Scalopus aquaticus | reverse complement strand
AATATCGAATGGTTTCACTTATAACAGGACTATAGGGAGGCCGGGTGGGAGAGAGACACTCAGCGGTGGGGGGGTGGGGGGAGGGGAGGATAAGGGCACAAAATGGAAGAGAGGAGAATACAGGGGACCATGGAGATGGATCACGGGTGAATTGGTGGTGGGCTGCCCAAGGGGAATACAAAATGTAAAAGACATAAATGATTAAATAAGACATAAATAATCAAACAATTAAAAAAAAAAGAAATTGTTTGGTGTGATCAATATACATATGATGGAATCCCACATTCTGTTTCTCTCAAACTGGCTTCTCTAGAAGCAGAACCTGAGACTGACTCAGGCCTAGTGACTCATTGAGGGAGTATACTCCAGAAAAAACCTGTAACAGAGGGAGGCAGGCAAACAGGAAAGGGCAAATTGCTCATCAAGGTATTCACTTTCATTTATTTAGCTTGTATCAAGCCACTTAATAAACTCTTATTCAAAAAAAATTATTTTTAGCTTTTTGTTGATTTTCCTTCAGTTTTGTTGGAAACTTGTGGTTTTCTTTACCTTGAATTTCATACAGAAAGAATATAGTAAATGAAAAGCCCCTTTACAACCAAGTTCAAAGTAATTTCACTGTTATTTTTTATTATCACCATTCTCAAAGCACCTTTCCAACCTCCAAGGGAAGAAAGGAGAGCAACACACAACATTTTGTGACTGGGTCCTCCTGTTCTCACTGCATCCAGTACAGCTTCACCCCCATACTCCTCAACTGGAAATTAACGTGGTGAGTAAAGAAAAATAAATTATAGCTGGTAAATGAAGATCCACAGCCTTGGGAGTCCTCCTGTATCCTATGTGATGGGTAGGAACTGAGGAAGGCTAGGCTTATTTAATTTTATAGGTCTGATTTGAGGAGTCAGATCAGAAGCCAATCTCAGCCACCCCACTACACTTGACTCCCCAATTATAATCAGGATTAGAGAGGCCTGATCCCCAGGGCCACACATTCTACAACACATCTTTACAATAAAAAGTTCTCTAAATATGTTGTATGAATGAAGAGATTTAAGCAGTATACCTGGCTCATTAATTTTTGAACTAACTTCAAAGGAAAGATTTTTATTTTATTTCTTAAAGATTTATTTTCTTTATTTATGCATACAAGAACTGGGGGATAGGCCTGAGGTGCAGGGAGGGGAGGTGTGGGGTGGTGAGAGGATTCACCAGAGACAGAGTGGGGAGCAAAACAGGCAGACTGACTGAAATACACAGCTGAGGGGAGCAGCGGGCGAGACAGGAGAGGTCTGCTGTGCCATGTGGGTCAGCTTCCTGGTTGGGGATCGAACTTGTGCTGCAGTGGCTGGGCATAGCCCTGAGACTTTAACCCCTGCACCACCAAGGAGGCCCCAATTTTTATTTTATTTCTTAATGTTTTATATAAGCTGAAAGGTCAAAAGTAAACTCTTTGATAGCTATAAACCCAAGGAATGAGGTAGTGTGGTGCTGTTTTCTGTATCCCCTAACTCCTGTGCTGGCTCCTGTCTTGGCCCTTCGTCCCAGCAACACATTGAATTGACCTTCTATCACTTCATCTACCCGGTTACATAGATTTCAGTGAGATATGAAGAATCACCCCAACAGAGGTCTTTAAAACTATATTGAAGCACTCATATGCCTCCCTGCACTTCTCTTTTTTAAAGAGAACTAGTTGAAACATTTTCTGAAGCACTTATCACACACAGGATCACCTGTATGGTTTCATTTTTATAAAAAATAATGCCAAATTTTATCTTGATGACTTTTTAATAGCAGCTATCTTGCTATGAAGCAAAAAGCTGATAGCTCTCTATTCTGCTGCCTCAGCAGATGCTGATGGATGGAAATCACCCTCTGCACTAAGAGCCTCTACTGCTGTCAGGTAGTCTCTTCAACAGGCAGTGGAGTCTGATGCCTGTTGGTCCAGTGTACAGGATTATAAATTCACCCTAAATTGGAGAAGACATTTTTCTTAATTAGTATAAGTGTGTGTTGTCACTTTTGTTTTTTCAATTATGAAAGTGATAAATCATCACTAGACATTTCTAAAAATAAAACTGAAGATGATAAAAGTAGTGTCAGTCCTTTTATCTGAACACAAAGACTCCCCATACCTGCGGTGAGTACTAACAGTTAGAAAAATACTTATTACTTACTATTTATATCAACAAAAAACATATCCCAGTGCTGTCTTGTTTTATGTTCCTACTACTAATACTGAGTCAAGGTTTTGTATGTTCACTGATTAGTTAAAATTAATAAATACAATTATTTTTAATATGCCTCAAACATTTGATAAAATATTTTATTTTTTAAAGTAATTTCTGTTGATTTTTCATGTTTTCTTCCTTTTTTCCTAAATTTGTCTAAGATTTATTTTTGTGTATGAAATGAAATGAGGCTCTAGGTTTTTTTAGACTGCTCACGGTCAACCAGACAACACTGATTGATTAGCCTTTGCTTTCTCATTATCAAGTACTATGTAAGGCTTTATGTAATGTTTTCTGGTTCTGAACAATATATTCCATTTACTTTTAACCTACTAATCAATTGTTTTTTACTACAGTAATCGATTGTTTTTATTTACCTTTAGCCTAGTAAACAAGTGCTAAAGTTATATCTGAAAAGATGAATTCAATTTTAGTTTTTATGCAAGTTTTTCTTATATGCCTCTCTTTTACTTTCCAGACTTGCTTTAAAATAAATTAGTTGTACATATCTGTGTCAATCACTGAAATTTTGCTAGGAATTAAATCTATTTTGGGATAATAGCATCTTTATAGTAGTTAAAGAAGAAAACCTTTAATCTTTCAGGTTCAGCAAATAGCCATGGTAAATGTTAGTACTTTGGCAGGGTTTAGAAGTGGAAAATACAAGCAGATTGATTTACATAATTGTAGGGCTGCATGTACATTTTGGCCAAGTACCCTAGCAAGAGCCTATGCTGTCATTATTATCACCATTGTAATCCCATAATAAGCATTAAATGATCACATCAGTTTCGACCACAACCACAAGAATTAAATTAATTACTGGTTAGATGCTAACTATTGGGGGTAACAAAAGGAAGAAGACTTCTGGAGTATGGAATATAAAGCTTGATGAAATCTTTTAAACTTTCAAGCTTTATTCCCTCAGCCTGAAATGCCACTCTTTCTACTTCTCCCTTTTGCAATCATTCCCAGTTCATCAAGATCCAGGTCATTACATCATTTTCTGTTGGTCCTCAAAAGCCCTGGCAGTTAGTTACTTCCCTTTCTTTAGCCCCAAGAACTTTGTGATACTTCTCTGTTCATGTAGTCTCTTTGAATTATAATACTCTTATGTGCTTCCACCCTTCACTCAATTAGTCATAAGAGCAGAAGTCTAGGCTTTTCATTGCTATAAGCTGCTGAGTGCTAAGTACTGAGGATAAGCTTCAACACATGAAGAATATGTAAATGAATAAAAGTAAACATTTCTATTGCACCAGCATTTCTACAGGAAAAATACAGAAACAAAAATTTCTCAGAAATGTTTTATGTTCCAAACATTCCAAAGCTGTTTAATAGAACCTGATGAAACTCAAAAAATATTTAAAACCTGTTGTGTGTATAAGTTTGTAGGCAGTAATTTCCTCCTAAGATTTCAATATGACATGTGTGGGTTAGTTGGCTCATCACTTTGTTTTCCAAATAATGCTTAGCTTTAGAAAACATTGTGCTAAAGCACAAGCAGCCAATCCGAGACCTTGTGAGCTGGACTGAAATATCAAAGCCATACTGGACTTTCCCAGGTGGAAGGCTTGAGTGCTAAATAGAAACTGCCGAGTCTACGTGAAAAACATTTACATGTCAGCAGAACTGGCTTTGTGTGTGGATGAGGTTGACAATTTTCTATGTGGTATTCACTTCCTCTGGAAAATCTTCCCTGTCTGCCTACAAAGGGATCTGATACTCTCATTACTGTGTCAGGAGTATTAAAACAAATTATCGTTTTAATAAAATGGCCACCCCACCCAAGCATATTACAAATCTTCTATAAAAAGATACCCTGTTGCATATTCATTATCCATTCCCTTGGCCATTCCTGATTTCCTTCCACCCTCCTGGACACGAGCTTGTTACCCTCTGGTGCTAAAGCACCAAGCATCTTGGACCTGATCCTTGCTTCCATTTACCTGGTTATAGCCGTGGCTCCCTTTTTCCCCATTCTTTTTGGTTATCTATTTTCTAGACATTTTAAGTTGCCTCTGGTCAATGTCATCCTATTATTTTAAGGCCCTGGGAACTTACTGCTTATTGGGCCCAGTAGTGGGCAGAGATTCTTCTGGCCCCCTTTGGTACAAGTAGAAATTAGACCCTGCAAGGATTTTCTGATACTATCAGCCAGGAAAACAATGACTATCGATAGCTGGCTCAAGGGAGCCAACTCTTTGGGAAAAGGTGGAAATAATGTACATTTCTAGCCTCACAATCAAGTCAGGACCAAGCACATTGCATTAAGGAATGCCTAATTATTCTAGGTTCCTACCCTTCAGCATGCCATTTTGCTTCTGACAATAAAACCGAAAGATGTGTAATGAAAGAGTTTGGTGAACTCCCCTAGACTTCCATTTATTGAGACCTTGCTACTGAGATGAATCTGCAAAGATATCACTGAAGCCTACATCATGAAGTGTTTTGCCTCCTTCTAATGTATTTTATGGCTCACCCCAAACTTATATCCAAGTCTTTTATCCATTTTGAGTTGATTTTTGTATATGGTGTGAGAGAGTGGCCTAATTTCATTGTTTTGAATGTGGCTGTTCAGTTTTCCCAACATCATTTATTGAAGTGCATTCCTCGTTCCAGTGTATATTCCTAGCTCCTTTATTGTAGATGAACTGCTCATATAGGTGTGGGTTTAATTCTGGGCTCTCAATTCTATTCCATTTGTCTGTGTGTCTGTTTTTAGTCCAGTACCATACTGTTTAAATTATTATAGTTTTGTGGTCTGGTTTGAAGTCTGGATGTATGATACAACCATCCTTTCACTTTTTTGTCAGGATAACTTTGGCTATTCAGGATCTCATTGTTTCATATGAATTTCAATAATGTTTGTTCCATTTCTTTGAAGAATGCCATTGAAATTTTTATTGGCATTGCATTGAATTTTTATATTGCTTTGGACAAAATAGCCATTTTGATGATGTTGATTCTTCTAATCCTTGAGAGGGAATATTTTTCTGTTTCTTTGTATCTTCTATTCCTTTTAACAATGTCTTATGTTATTTATATAGGTCCTCCACTTCCTTTGCTAGATTCACTAAGTATTTTTTTTTTGGTGTGATCATAAATGGGATTGTTTCCTTAATTCCTTCCTCTTCTAGCTCTTTGTTTACTAAGAAATTTAAAAAATAGATTGACTTTGTTAAAAGACTTAATAAATACAGAACTATTCTATATCTATTCCTTCTTGAATGAATAGTTTTGATAGGATAGCTCATGCTATTCAAGAAATTTGTATATTTCATCAAAGCTGTTGGGTTAATTTTTATAAAGTTGTTAATACCAATTATTTGTTTTTTCCATTTTAGTAGAATTGGTAGTGTTTTCTCTCATTCCCAATGTTGATAGGTTGTGTCTTCTTTTTTTCTGGTCGCTTTTATCAGAGAAGTTGATCAGTTTTGTCAATTTTCTTAATAACAAGTATTTTTTACTTAATTGATTTTCTGTAGTGTTTTTCTGCTTTCTATTTCATTATTTTCCACTGTGATCTTTATCATTTACTTTTTTCTTCTTGGGTTATGTTTGATCTTCTTTTCCCAATTTCTTAAGGCTGAAATGAGGTCCTTGATTTCAACACTTTCTTCTTTTCTTATGTGTTTTATTTATATATATTTTAACAAATTTGGTGTTTTGTGTTTCAATTTTGAACATCATTATGGATATTACTGTCTGAGGGCTATTGCATTTATATCCTCTTACTGGAATGTTCTTCCCCTAGAGAGACACATAGCTCATTCCCTAAACCCCTTGACTTTTTCAAAGAACTTCATCTCTGTACAACGTTCCCTGACCATGAAATAAATACATGATGTGCATATGCATTGCATCTGATACTCTCCACCTTCATTTATTGGGTTAGTTCTCTCTATTACACTTATTTTGTGCATGTGTTCAATGAGTCGCAAAGAGTGCTATGTGCATATAAGTCCACGTGTGCTTTTAATTAAATGCCTTTCATTTACTTCAATATAAATTAAATGAAGGCAAGAATCAGTATCTATTTTACTCACTAATATATTCTGAAGGTAGCAGTTGGAACAGTGCCAAGCACATAGTTGTTGCTTTATAAACTATTGACTAAATAAATTTGCTTAAAAAAAAAAAACCCAACAACCAATAAATTCTATGAGATAGGTAGGGATGGTTTATTCACTTTATCAATGAATAACCAATAGAAAAACCAAGACTCTTTATAACCTTTGCCTTATATAATAATTCCTGCCATTTAAGGACAGTAGCTTTTTAACTATTTTGTGCCAGACCATGTGCTGGGGTCCAAGGATTTCAAAGTTTATGCACATAGCTCTGACTTTCAACAAATTATTCAGGGTTGGAGCACAAGCTGCTGGTGAGAGTAGCTAAAGGTAAACCTGAAGTGTGGTAAAACCATGTGCACCATGCTAAATGCTTGGATTTTACCCAAAGAAAACTGAGAAATCATTGTAGAGACTAAGAAATGGCATGATAAAATTAACAAATTAGAATGATTTAGATTGTTTAAATTATTTTCTTTCAATTAATACTTGTGGAATGTCCATTTTATGCCAAAGACCACTCTCAGTGCAGGAGGTACAGTAGGGAACAAAATGCTTCCATTAAGCTAGCTCAGTAGAAATGACAAATATAGTTGAGTAAAAATAATAATATAATTTCAGGCAGTGATAAATACTTTAAAGGAAAAGAAAGGAGGTTCCGGAAGTTGAGAGCCTTGGGAATGCAGTGCATTTTAGAGAAGAAAGTCAAGAAATGCTATATGAAGGAAGTTACACTTCAAATTATAAAGGAAATTAGGTATAAAGGAAATCAGAAAGGGGAAGACAATTCTAGAGTGTTCCAGGAAGGACAAAGACCACCAACATAATGATACAGAAAGCGCTTGTGCTTTAAGAATATTAAGTAGGCCAAAGTGACTAGAGTTGAGAGAATGATGGGCAAAGTCACAAAAAAAAAAAAAAAAAAAGAGGTGGGCAGGGATAGGTCACATATTGGTGGGTCATAAACTACAGTTGGGTTTCTTCTAAGTGTAATAAAAAGCCTTTAAAGTGTTCAAAGCAGGGAAGTAGTGCTATAATGGTATCTGACTTTTTAAGATGCATCTATAGAAAATAGACTGTGGGAGGCCAAGAAAGGAAGCAGTAAAACTAGTTAGGCTACTGAGTAGAGCAAGCATAAGTAAGTAGTAGAACTTAGAGGCCATATTAGAGTTAGTGGAATATGAATTGGTGGAGTGACATACATGGGAACTAAACATGGGATGTCAGCAAAAAAAGAACCTTAGATGATTCCTAAGATTTTGCCTTAGCAATTGGTCAACATTGTTGCCATTTCCTGAAATGAGGGGAAATTGTGAAAGGAGTTTTCATGGGCTGAATTGTCTCTCTTCCAACCCCAACCTCTAAAGCCCTAACTGCCAATTTAAGGTATTTGGAGAAAGGACCTTTAAGGAGGTGTTCAAAGTTAAATGAGATCACAGGAGTGGTACTTTAATTCAATATGGCTGGTGTGCTTAAAGGCAGAGAGAGGCATCAAAAATGTGCAATAGGGGAAAGGCTGCAATGAGAAAGTGACTGTTTGCAGGCCAAGGAAAGGAAACTCAGAAAAAACCAACTGTGCTGGCACCTTGATCTTAGACATCTAGCTTCCAGAACTGTGAGAAAAGAAATTTCTATTGTTTAAGCCCCCCAGCCTGTGATATTTTGTTTTGGTAGCCTGGCAAAGTATGGAAGTAAAAAGCATAGTGAGAAAATAGACTTCTCTAATAAATATGTTGACTTTGAAATGCCTATTAGACTTTCAAGGGCAGAGGCCAAGTAGGAATGTAATTATGTAACGTCTGAAGTTCAGGGAAGAGGTTGGAAAGTCATCAGTATAAAAACGATATTTTTACACAGGAAACACGTATTCCAGAGTTTTTAAATTCCTATGAGGAACCTCCATCAGTATCACAGACCTGACTTCACACTCTTCCATGAGTCACTCTTTCAAGGGGTGGAGAATTGACATAACTAATTGGTCATTTCAGGATGAAGAATCCAGTATTCATGGTCTATTAATTTTCTTTTATCTTTCCGGATGTCTGCCTATGGAGACTGTACATTCTCCTCTATGTTGTGAGTTTGTTTACTTTAGGAGTCAGTTTACTTTAGGAGAGGCCTGTGGCTGTCCTAATGTTCCTATGATTGAAGGGGATAGTTAGCCAAATATTGGGTTAAGTTGCCCTTGTGACTCAGTGTACCCTCCAACATAAGTATTTTAAAAATAAGTAATAAAGATGAAATTTTGATCTCTTTGACTCTACATCTATCTTGCAATTGATTCCGAACTTGAGGTTTCACTAGATGAAGTCTCCTATCCAGATAACAGGTCTATATCATGGTAATATAAGAGGTAGTGAGTTTCTTGTCTCTTTGCAGTAGAGTTTTTACTAGGTACCTATTTCTTCATAAAAAACCTTGCCAAAACCTGCTACAAACAATCATTTATCTACTCATAATTTGTTGTGGTTTAAGATTTGGCAGGGAGAAGTGCTTCAGTTTGGGAAATTGTTTTGCTGTTCTTACCTGGGGTTAAAATATGCCTGCTGTTGTCTGGCAGTACAAGGAGGTTAGGGTTCTAGGTGATTTCAATGCAAACATCGTTACCACAAGCATTTTCACTACACAACTTACTGGTTGCATGGCAATTTTTCCATTAAAAAAAAGAACAAAAAATAAAGAAAGCACATTCAAGAGGACATCTTGAAACATGAAAAAAATAATAATAAAATAAAAATGTTTGGATATGAATATGTTGCCAAATATACAGAATACAAAATATTAGAATACATTTTAAAATGTGTGTAGATTCATTACAGCAGTATGCAAAGAACTGCTTTCTTTTGTGAATTGTATATAAGCATTCATGTTCCAATTTTCTCATTAGCTCATGGTACTATACATTTTTAATATGTTTTGGTGATCAGACTTGCTAGAACTGTGAATATAGAGTGTAAAATCAGATTGCATATTACTGTACTAGAAAATTATGGTATATCAGACTGCAAAGTGTTGGCTTCTTATTTTGTTGATGGAAAAATAAAACCAAACTGACAATTTCCTTAAATACACTGATGTCAGCTGAAGGCCATTGATTGATTTGCCAATGGAGGCACGAAACCAAGCTGTCATCAACCAGTTAGTTCTTTTCCATTTTACAGCAAAATTGCCTATGGCCACTTAATTATGTGGTAAAACTGCTTGAAGCAAAACTGCTTGTAGTGCCACAAAGTTGTTTGTTACAAAAGTACCAGATATGAGCTGCAGGTTGGTTGTCTCTTGGCTGGGAGTGATCTCTTCCTCATGTGAAGGCTGCCCCAGGCTTCCATAGATGGTGGTTCCAGGCAGCAAGAGTCTGAGAGCAGAAGCTGAAAACCTTGACCATTTGAGGTCAAAGCTTTGAACTCTTGCCTTCTGTTGCCTTCTGCCTAACAAGGCTAATCATCAGACCAACTTATATCCAATGGGAGGTAAAGATATTCTGTATCTTAATAAGAGGAATAGCAAGTTGCATTGCAAAGAGGCATGTGCACAAGAATTAGAAGAATCATTGTAGCCATCTTTGTAAACTTTTAAACAATGATCCAATGTCACATTCCTTGAGTCCTAACCAGAGACTTACTAAATAAACCCTCAC
Organism: Scalopus aquaticus; assembly: GCA_004024925.1. Lineage (NCBI taxonomy): Eukaryota > Metazoa > Chordata > Mammalia > Eulipotyphla > Talpidae > Scalopus > Scalopus aquaticus. Next base: position 33,887 of record PVIJ01013738.1, on the reverse strand, counting down.
AGGTAAACAATGTCTCAGTTATGCCTACAATAAGCCTTTTGCATGATATGTGTTGGGTATGGAAAGGGTAGGAATGAGGAAAGGCATGGCTTGCTCCAGAGTTTGTACTCTGATGTGGTATTAACTGTTGTCAAACTGTCTCTTCATGAGAATATGAGCAGTTGGGCAAGTGGGTCATGTGGTCATAGAGATAGAAACAGAGACAAGAATATTCTGGGAGAGGGCCTCCCTGGTGGTGCAACGGGTTAAGTCTCAGCACTACGAAGCTATCCACAGCCACTGCAGCAGGAGTTCGATCCCCACTCAGGGAGCTTCCCACATGGCACAACAGCCCTCTCCCGCCTCACCCGCTGTTCTCCTCAGCAGTATACTTTAGTAGATCTGCCTGTTCTGCTCCCCACTCTGTCTCTGGTGACTCCTCTCACCTCCCAACCTCTGGACTACACCCCAGCTTATATGCATAAATAAATAAATCTTAAAAAAAAGAGAATATTTTGGGAGAGGAGAAGCCAAGGCGTAGCTATCTACTGGAGAAAGTGAAGTTGAAACACAATGAATAGACCACAGAGAAATACAAAGCCTCAAGGACCAGGACAGAATAGAAACAACACCTATGGCATTCAGGGCTCAGCTCTACTTCCTAGTGGGGTGTGCTGTGCTGGCATCAAGGACCCGAAGGAAGACAGGTACTTACTGAGGTGGCTGACAGTGGCACATGGTACCAGAGGTCAGTGTCAGACTGATGATACTCTCTTCTCTACTCTGAACTCCTCTGGGGCCATTGAGGTCATTATTTCTCCTTCTTCTCACACACCAATCACAGACATCAGCTAACTAGAAAAAGAGAGAAAAGGTCATAATTTCAGTGAGGAGGGAATATGTTGGAGCGTCTGATTTTCAACTCTGTTTTCCTTTTAGAATTTGAACTCAAGGAAAAGACATATTAAACACACTGGAGCAAATCCCTGTGTCAGGTTGCCTAAGTCACATACTTAATGGCTGTGTGACCGTGGTAAAAATGATTGACTTTGTACTTTGATTTCCTACGGTGTAAACTAAGGGCAATAGGAATATCTACCTCATGTAGTCACGCAATGGTTAAATGAGTTACCACCTGTACAGCTCTTGAAATAGTGCTGAATACGTGGCGAGCATTTAGAAACCTAAACTACTGTCACTACTCTTGGTTTTGTGTGGATTTATACATCAACTTTTGGCTCTTCCCTCTCAAGATTTTAATATATTGGCATATTTCAGTGAATATAAGATATGGTAAAAAATATAGAAATACACCCAAATTTTCTCATTTTGGAACATTTATTTCAAAAAGTTTAATTTTAAGTTTAAAGGTTTGAAGAAAAACAAACCTTGAGAAAAATAGTTTGATGAAAACAAATACTTAAAATGTTCAGTTACTTGTTTACGTTGACATACCACTTCACTCATAGTGGGTTGCAGTTTTCGTTGTGATTTCAATAAGTTGTGTGAATTTTCCGCAACTAGCAACTACTCTTCAAGGGAATATGAGAGCTGATTCGAAGAAAACAATGTCGACTCTTCTTAGTGAAACACAAGGGACTTCTTAAGCTTTGAACATTGTATTTACTTCTTTGCTTATATCAATGACTTTGTCCAGATTCCGTTCTGTTGGAAATATTTGTGTAACTGAGTTTTTTTACATATCTGAAATTTTATATGGCAGTTCTGCTGACTACAATTTAATCTTCCTTTGAGCTTGGACCTGATTGTTTTCATTTTCAGTCCAGTGACAAATAACTTTTGGCTCTTCTCTCTCAAGATTTTAATATTATTGGCATATTTCAGAGTATATTTTAATGTATAGGTGTTAGTGAAAACCAAAAGGTCCCTTATACTCTATTTCAAAGCCAGTCTTCCTAATACCTATGCTATTCACTTAAATCCACACACAACAACACACCAATTGTCTTACTGAAGTCCAGGCCTGATGGTGTCCTTTCCTTTCAAACACTTTAGATGTCTCTCCATTGCACACAGAATCAAGTCCACATGCTGAAGTGTGATGTCTGGGGCCCTCCAGAGCTTCTCCCCAGTCCAGTGTCCCAGGCCACTTTCTTTCTCGCTGTTGTTCACTGTCCACACTTCTCAAACCCTGTGTGGAGTGCTCAGCCCTTGGTGCCTTTGATCATACAAATTCCCATCACTTATGTGGATCATCCCTCTGCTCTTCCTTGGAATGTTCTGATCATGCTTCAAGGACTTTTCTAACTGGTCCCTCCAAGTTTAATATTCGGTCTCCTCCTGTGTGCGCATAGGTTTTAATTTGTACCTCCAGCTGGTTGTTCCTACTGCTGGGCTTCTGTCTGGGAGCAAAAGCCTCGGTTTATTTAACAGTATTGAGATAGTCGACTTTACAAACTAAGAGCCTCCTGGATCAGTTAACTTCTCTGAAAAATATATTTTAAAATCTTTTGATTTGCCTAGTTCTGGGCTAGTTCCTGGCACTCTAGATAACACTGAGCTTTATTAGAATTTACTTAGGATTCTGGCAATACGTGATGAGCTTACAAGTTGGAAGTGAAAGACACTTAAGCCTCGTTTGCATGCCACTTTGGTGTTCAGGGTCTTCTTTATGTCATCTCCTTCTGGCCTTATGGAGTTTGGCCTCATTGTACCCATTTAACAGGAAACTCAGCTCCCAAAAGTGAGATGATGTGCTTTTGGGGCAGGGAAGTGCAGTAGAGAAGAGCAGGGGTTCTGGAGCAGACCACGTGGGCTTACGTCTTACACCGCCTGGGTTTGGATCCTGGTTCTGTTGTTCACTATCTTATACCAGTTACTAAACTATTCTATTCCTCAGTTTCCTTCACTGTAAGTTATGACAGTAAATGTCTTCTTTGTGTGTTTTATTTTTCTTTGAGAGGGGAGCACAGGGGACTGTGGTGATGGTTCATGGGTGAATTGGTGGTTGGAAACCTACGGGGAATATACAGTAATGTAAAAGACATAAATAAAAATAACAATTGAAAAAAAAATAAGTTAATAAATATAGACAACCTAGAACAAATATTGGTGTATAGTGAACGCATGCAAGTATTAGCTGCTATTATTTTCATCATTATTAACTTTAATGAATACAATTAAAAATTGATTGAATTAGGGTTTGGACACAATTCTATTTGACTCCAAAAACTATTTGGACACGTCAAACTAACTCCTGATATGCCCATTGGCCTTGAGATTAACGAATAGAATGAAAAGTCCTTTTGCCTCAAGGATCTAAGCCTGTTAAAAAATTATTTTGGTTTAAAATGCATGTTCAGTGCCTCCTGCATACTTTCTGGAGATTGAAAATTCCCGAAACATTATCATGAGTGACATCAAATTCTGAAACTATTTTGCTTTAAAATGCACTATCAGTACATCACACATATTTTCTGGGGTTTGAAGACTTCAGGTGTATTAACATGAAAGAGACCAAATTCTGTTTCCATACAATGGCTTGACAAAAGCTATGGGTCCTATTAGAAAAATTATTCTGGGGGGTTCGCTCTGCCTGTGATATTATCAGTATTTGCCTACTGGTGTTGTATTGTCTACCATGCCACATGGTTAGAAAAGACAAAAAAGTCAGAGCATGCTTGTTCCAGCACTTAACAGTTGCTTTCTTCACCTTCTTTCCCTCATTAATGGGGGATTTTGTAAAATTGTGGAGGCGTGTCTCTTCCTCCCCAACACTCTTCCCCTTTCCTCTGTTCCTCAGAAAAGCATGGGCCTCACAATGCTCAAAAAGAACAAAGGTGAGAGGCAGATAAGAAAGGTGTTACATCTGGCATGACTGATTTGGGTTCAAGATTGGGCCTAAATAGCCAGCTAGGGTGATTTTTTTTTTTAATATCCCTTGGGTGTAATTTGCTATATTTGCATCCGTGTGATACCATGTAATTAAAAAGAAACTTAGATTAGGAGATGAGTTCCTTGAGGGTTTCATAGTTTTAATTTTGTTAAATTCAATTAAATTCAACACATTCTTTCTGGGCTTCAAGCTATGACACTAGACTAAGTTCTCTGAATATAAATTTGCTAAGACAGGGCAGCTACTTCCAGGAGTTCCAAGTGTTGCCCAGGAGACAAACAAGTAGTAACTCTAACATGATACATTAAGTTCTATGCACATGCAAGTAGAGGAAATGGTCCAGATTATTGACTAGGGTTAGTGGTTGTAGTTCAGGAAAACTCTTTGAAGGCAATATAGGAAATCACCACATTGAAAAAGGGGAGATGAACCCATCAAAAAAAGGGCAAGAGATGTGAGAACAACTGGCATTTTCAACTAATCTAAAAATGGTAGTTCGGAAATATCCCAAACGATAAAGTTTCTTAAAGGAATTGCTCTTGTTATGATCATCACTGTCTACCTTATTCCTAGCCCAGTGCATGGCCCAGAGCAGATGTGCAATACAGTTTTAATGAAGAAGCTATGGGGAAAACATGTACAGTGCTGGGTGAGATTGGAAAAAAAGTTATTGGATTTAGCCAGGTGTGCATGAGTGATGGTCACTTGACTGATTTCAGTTGAGTGATGGGATAGTAACCAAACACAGTGAACCCTAATGTTGAAAAATAAAACAAAGAAGAGATAAAGATGATACCATGTGGAGTAAATAATAATAATTAATATGTACCAGACCTTGAACTTGGAGCTAAACATTCCTTATTTAATCTTTGTAGCAGCCTTATGAGATTCTACTATCTCCATGTTTTGGATAAGGTAAAGAGTTTCAGAGAGGTTAAATGATATGCCCAAGGTCATATATTCAAAAAAAAGCAAACCTAGGCCCAGGCCTGAATTCAGAGTCCATGTTCCTGTTCAAAAAGCCAGTGGCACTGAGTGTGCCAAAGATGCATGCAGTGGGAGCCTTACTAAAACCACTGCTACCATCAAGAGATTGAAACCAAGCAGAGCCCTAAGAGCCTTCAGATTCAAAAAGCATTCTGAGTGACTCTAAGGCAGATTGACCCAGGGAACCCACTCTGTGGAGTCCCACTCCATATTATGCTTCACAAAAGAGTAGATGTTAATGTACACAAAAGAGTATCATGCATCTGCTCTGCACCATCCACTGAGCTAGGTATAAGGTAGGCAATGGTGAAGATAGCAGGTATAATTCCTACCTTCATGGAGCTTTCAAGCTTGAACTAGGAAATTGACTTCAATCAGTAATATGTATAAGAATTTCAACAAATTACACTATGAAAGAAAAGAATGGAAAGTGGGCCTCCCTGGGGGTGCAATGGGTTAAGTCTCAGCACTATGGAGTTATCAGCAGCCACTGAAGCATGAGTTCGATCCCCGTCCAGGGCTTCCCACATGGCACAGCAGATTTCTCCTGTCTTGCCCGCTGCTCCCCTCAGCAGTGTACTTGAGGAGATCCGCCTGTTCTGCTCCCCACTCTGTTGCTGGTGAATCCTCTCATGCCCGCCCCCACAGGCCTACACCCCAGTTCTTGTATGCATGAATAAATTAATAGAAAAAAGAAAAGAATGGAAGGCCCTAAAAGACAATGACAGAAAGGATTTTTTTGCCACTCACAGCTTCTGATCTAAGCCTTGGAGCCTCTAAGACTCCATTTTATCTACATATTGATATAAAATGTTTTCTCGCAACTTTATGTTGGTTTGTAGAGTAGTTGCACAATTAATGTTAATTTCTCTCTCTCCTCGATTTTTCTTTCAGGAGCTTTTACTAGGTTAGAATGAGAGAAATAATAATTTTAAGTTGTATTAATTCTGGGAAAGCTTTGTTTTCCCCCATCTCCTCCACATTATCTCCATTTTGTACACAGAGCAATTGAGTAACTGTTTCCAAGGTTACATCTGCAAAATGGCAGCCTTTCTAACCTCTGTGCTATGCTGGTGAAGAAATTAGATTTGGAAAGAGGTCTTTCGCAAATGTTTACTGAATTGAATTTTAAGCATTGTTCTTTTTTTCCTGTTGCTTCTCTATTAAAACAGAATATAATCTTCCCTTTCCCTTTTATTTTGTTTACTTGTGTCCTTATTGTTTTTTAGTGTCTGTGCTTATGTTTGCATTGCAAACACCAAATTATTTTTAGGAGACCACGTAGTGTTGAAATCATATCAACATAGTCAGTGTGTCGGGTAATGGGTGGGCCATAACCACAGTTAAGGAGAACTGTGATGTTTCAGATACTTAGAAAATGCTAATGGAATCTGTAGGCGCTCTAGAGATGTCAAAGTAGCAGTGCAAAAGGAAAGTGAGCCTCTGTTGAGAAGGGTAGAACGACTTGTTTCGATGCCTTGTCTCATGCAGAGTACAAAGATCTCCAAGGCCCTGGGGCCTGACCCTCCAAAATGTACACAAACGCTATTCCACTTTCCTCCGGATTTCTCCAGGGTGGGTTTTCTCCAAGTTTTCTCTTTCTGTGCCTTTATCACGCACGAGCACTTGACTCTATATGCTTCTCCCTCTGGCTTTTCTCTCAGAGCCTTAAACATATCAGCCGTCCTGAGTGGAAGCCTCTGCCTGCATGTCAGCTAACAGCTCCACGTCTGCTTAGCCTGCCTTAAATTTGTGTCAGTAAGAATCAGGATTTTTTCCCCTTGATATTTTGATCCCTTAGTTCTTAGGTTGGTACTTTTGCTTTTAAGATTTGCTTTATTTGTTCTGATATGTCTCATATTTGATCTCAGTGTCTGGATTTTTAACTGCCCCTTATCTCAAAATCTGTCTATATAATATATTAGATATATGTATATTCCTATTGCTTGTTTTTAAGTTGAAAAATAATCTGACCAGCTAGAAATCAAGTTCATTCTACTTCCAATTTACATTAACTGTGTATTGGGATGCTCCAGAGAAAAAGAACTAGGAGGTTGAGAGAGAGAGAATATGTGTGTGTGTGTGTGTGTGTGTTGCATCTGTCTGTCTGTCTGTACTAATTATATACAGATTTATTTTTAGGGATTGGCTCATGTGATTGTGGGACCTTTGTGAACCCAAAATCTGATGAGGAAAGTCAGCGGGCTGGAGACTCACTCAGGAAAGAGTTGCAGCTTGAGTGTAGCCCAAAGACAATTTTGCTGGCAAAATTGCCTCTTGCTCAGAGAAGGTCAGCCTTTTGTTTCTCTTAGGCCTTCTACTAATTGGATGAGGCCAACTCACATTAAGGACAAGGATCTGCTTTATTCAAAATCTATCGATTTAAGTGTAAATCTCACCAAAAAACACTCTCATGGAAAAATCCAGAATAATATTTGATCAAACATTGTAGCCCGGCCAAGCCAACTCATAAAATTAACCATCATATATAGTGATGGTTAGTGTTTTATCAACTAGTGTTCTGGACTCTGCAGAACAGTATTCTAGAAGTTAATAGGAAAGAATAAAGGAGAGGAGTTCAGTGGTTAACAATATTTGTGACACGTCACCTGTTATACCTTCTTTCTGGAGTGTTATGCTGCACATTTATCTGTTGAAGACATTGAGAATACCTGAGTTCAAGAAAACTGTTTGCTATGTATAATGCTGCTAAAGGGAGGTGGACCAGCCCCATTGAGGTGCCCCTTCTCACAGCACCCCCTCCACTTGGAAGCAAGTAAGACTGGGTTTGTTTCATTATAAACCCCAAATTTCAAACCCGGGTTCTCAGATCTAAATTGCACAGAAATGCTTGCCTAAGTGTTAAAAATATGTGCTACCAACTAATCTAGTAAAATAGAACAACCATTGCACATTCAGCTGTACACACAGGCTCTCGAATAAATCACAGGCAAAATGCTTAAGGTGCCTGTGGGTGGCGAGGCTGGGGTGAGGGCCGGGCCAGTCCAGTTCTAGTGCGGTTTTGTCCCTCCATAGCTTCTTTCCATTGTGTTTTCCCTTCTTGGCCACATGTCATTTAGCCTCCATGTTTGCGACTTTAAGTTTCTCCTCTACCCCCAAGGGAGCCCTAATCAAAACCAAAATGAGTTATACCATAAAAACAAAACAAAACAAAACAAAAAACAGCTTTCATTGTTGATATGTTATGTAGGCTGTTTTCCTCTTGCACTTAATAGCATAGCCTTTCTTGCCCTGTGCTCCGTATCATTAGTGTCGTCTTTCCTTAATTAAGTGACCCACAGGCTGGAAGGAGGTTGTGCGTGTCAAGTGATGATAATAGATAGTAGTGGTGTATAAATGCACGCTTGCTGAATTTAATCTTATTTACAGAAGTTAAACCATCTGGAGGAATTCAGACACTCTGCCTCCTCAAACCACTGGCCTCGGTTGACTTCCCTTCAAGTGCTGATTGCATATGAGCCTTAACTCCCACCCACTCCTGCATTTGAAGAGGTGGCGCCGTATTCCCTTGGTTTGGCAGTGCCTCCACCCGCTTTCAATAGTATCATTTCTGCGGAGGCTAACACATGCACAAACTCCTCTCCTCCGCCCCCGCCCCCATCCGCCCCCATCCGCCCCCGCCGTCTGTCAGGTACCAAGCCCGAGGGAACACCTTTGAATGCAGAGGACCTGCCTGGAGGTCTGTCTCCCTAGGGAGCACTGTCCCAGCCCAGCTATGCCCATGATCCTCGACGTTTCAGTCTCCCTGAGGATGTCACCCGGCTCGCAGTTGCTGATGGTGCCCTTCTCTCCACCACAGCAACACACGCTTATGAGCAGCCTGCATCTGGAAGCCACCTGAAACTCGTCCATCCCAGAACTTTCAAAGCCCTCTCACTCCTTGTAGATTGTTTTCCTTGTACTTATTTGTCTATGAAAAACATAGCTACTCCTAAATGATTCAACACTCAACCTGTTTTCAAAGGATTACTCCTGAATTTCCCACTCCCTAATCCCAGCCTCCTCCAGGATAGGTGAATAACCACTGCAGAGTTACACTGCCCGCAGGGCAAAGACCGTCTGCTGCAATGGAGGCTGTCACCGATAGGGGGCCCACTGCCTTCCACTTTTTCTTCCCTGCCCCACTTTCTTCCCTAGGTTTGAAGGGGAGTGGCTGGTGGATGCTGTTTAAAAGACTGAGGGTTACAAGCAGCCCGTCATGAAGAGGATGAAGTCTCCTGAGACTTTGATACAGAGAACAGATCCTTTGGGGAGCCAGTGTGGACCAGATCTAGGGCTGGCTGGTGCCAGAGACAAGGCAGAGCAGGCAGCCCTGCCATTAGAGTCTCAGAGGCAGCCTCTGAAGCAGGAGGCTGGTGGGTCGTTGCTCGTTCTTGGCTCAGAATATTAGAGTTCAAGAGGCAAAGTAGGCTTCCTTCTGGGTCATTTTTATAGTTCACCAGGGTAGCACAAAAGACAAGCATTCAAGATGGGTGTCCTGCCCTGGAGCCAAGGGTGTTCTAACTCTGGAATATTCCAGAGGCAACCAGGGTATGGATTCTGGAGGCAGATGGTCCTATATGATTTGGGCAGATTTGCTAACTTTTCCTGGTTTGCGTTTTCTCCTTTGTGAAATGGGAATACAAATAGTAATTAGTTGGGAAACATTAAAACGTGTCAGGCACCATGGCCATTTTTCTCTGCTTGTTATTCTTTTTGCTGTTTCCTGGTGGGGATGCATTGCAGACAGGCAGGTGATACGTAGCAATATTTGCTAAAGGGACAAGCAATGTTATTCGATCTAAAAGACTGACATAGACACAAGAAGTCTTTTGTTTTTTTAACAAACCTTGACATGCAGCATCCAACATTTCCAAAGTTTGCTTAGTCCTTTAAAGGCCACATTAACTGTTCAGGGCCCAGGCAGAGTAGTTTCCAGGGCGACAAGACCAGAAATGAAACTTCAAAGGCTCCGTGTTAGGCACTCCCAGGCGGCTAATGGCTACTGCTACAAAGGTCAGAAGATGAGTGTGGGACGGCAGACTTTTTCTGAGAGATGCGGAGGAGCAGTGGATTTAAGTCTCTGAGATTAGGGCCCTGGAGCCGTGGAGGAGGGGGAAGGCTCTGGGAGCCCACCAGCTCAGGAAGAGGGTCTCCATGTGACGGTGAAGCATCTCCAGAGACGGGTTCTGGCAGGTGGCCGGTACCGGCTTCCCCTGCTAACTTCCAAAGTACTAGATCTTTAGTTACTGCGACTTAAGGCACTTGGCACGAAGGGTAGAACTAATTAGAAAGAAAGAAAAGGTAAAACAATCTGAAACCGCAATTTAACGAGTGGGGCTAAGGAGGCAGAAAAGAAATGTCAGAGTAGGATGTGCAACGTTTTCACACTGCATACCGAGAGCAGGAGGCTTGTTTTTTTTCTGATGCATTGAACACCCCCACATAAAGGAACATTGAACCTTTCCAAACTCAAAATAGATCGCTTATTCTCGCATCCCAGAGCAGCGGAAGGAGACCAGGGGACCTCAAACAGGAAACAAGAAGGCAACAGTTCACTCTTGCATTGAAATCTACTGCGTGGTTCTTGCCTCTGTTAGAAATGCCGCCTGCCTTATAGAAGGGGCAAGGGTGCGGCCGGCGGGCCAGGCAGTGCTGACTCTTGCTCCAGTAACACTGATTTTGGTTCTTCCTGAGAATGGTTCCAGGGGTGGAGGGAGCCCTAGTGGGCATCAGGATGGTCTGACTGGTCTCTTGATGCCAACACACCTGGATTTAGTTGACTTTTCTCTCCACTGAAGCCTGTCTATTCATTAAAGGGGAAGAAAACAGTATTATTAACCGAAACCCAGACTGCAGTCCGCTGCCAGTAAGTTGCAGACAATAAATGTACTAAATGACACTTGGAGCTTGAAGTAGCTGAAACATCATCTGAAGACATTCCATGTGCCTTCTTTACGTGCACATCATTTGAAATATGGCATCCTGATGCAGGAGGCCCCTCAACACTTTGAGCTGACCCGGGAGGGATGACAGTATGAAGTGGCTGTGAGACGTAGCAAAGTAGCAATGTTAGTTTCTGAGAGAGACCACAGAGAAAGGCTCATCTATAGTGGTTGTTAAAGACTATTTAAATTCTTAGTAATCAATTGTCAAATAATTGAACCGCAGCCCACATTTTGATTAAACTAGGTCAATTTTAACTGTGTTGCTTGACTTTTGCTAGAGTGGGCTGGTGTGGCAAAGAACCGCCACAGAAGTGCTGGTAAACTAAGCACACAAGGAGATTGCGGTATTTATTCAAAATGTGCCTCTAGTCATATTCAAATATGCCCCCATGTGCCTCCAGCTGTTTTCTGTTGCTACTGTACTTGAGGAAGCAATCAACTGGGTCAATGTCCCCGGCAAACTAAAGCGCCAAGGATAATACTCAATTGAGCTCCTTGACCTTCTTTTGACTAATTTCCTGAAAAATGTGGGTGTGATAAGAACTAACTCTCAGGCATGTTATGAGAGTAAAATAAAATGTCTAACACTTGAACCAGGCACCTAGGAAGAACCTAAGTAAACAGTGGCCATTGCTTAGGCTTAGGAAATTTTCACCTTCTCCATTTTGTAAAAAAGAAGATGGAGGATCAAAGTTTCAGTGATTTTTCCAAGGGCATCAGGGTAATAAATGAAATGATCCCATGAGCCTGGCACATAGAAAATACCCAAATATTCTTTACCTTCCCACTTCGCTAGTATGTGCTCTGGACAAGGCAAGAACTGAAAAGCAGGACCTATTGAGGTGGGAACACTGACCACTGTATTGTAGGTGAAGCATTGGAAGGGCGAGAGAAGGAAGTAATTTCTGGTAGGTTTATCAGGTCAACAAGAGTTCATCCAACTAGAACAAGACTTCACAGGAATACTTGGGTGGAGTTTTGGAAGTCAAATGGAGGAGGACATGTTCTGAGATGGAGAGGACCCAGAAAAAATATCAAGGATAGTTGGAAAATGGTGGAAAGACCAAGAAGAGGAGGCATGCAGGGATACATTTTGCCCTCAGCTCTTTTGACTAGGGAGGTAGTTTCCTAAGTCTTGAAGACCATGGATCTATTCCTGGGGTTTAGTGAAAATTACTTTTCTTTAAAAGAAGTCGGTACCTAACTTAACTTGGAGAAAAGTTGAACAAGGACCATTCCTGCTTCTGATAGATAACAGCATTGATTAGAGAGTATTCTCCCAATTATTCAGACTTTTGAACACTTTGGAAATTAAACCCTCAATAAAACGTAATTCAGTCCATCGATGATGCTATCACTTGGTTGAAATGATAAGCATTACGCAACTCAGGTTCAATTCTGGAGCTGTGTGTTCATGGAGTTCTTAACTGTAGTGGCAAAAGTTAAACCTAAAAATATTTCGAACACTGAAATATAGGATAATCAGACTATTATAAATCTCAGTTTGAGAGGGACACTGCCAACATTTTCAGTCCTTTAATATTTTAAGGTTGCTTTCTTTATATTTTTAAAAATAATACTAAATTAATTTTTTTCTTTTCAAATATTCTAACACAAGACACCCAACTCTTAGCTCAGGCCACAGCAATACCACATCTACAGTGCCTGTCATATGCCGATAGGCAATTATAAAACCCAGGGGCCTGGAGAGGCACTAGGTGAAACAGAACCACATATCTAAGTCACCACCTGTTCAATAACTTGAACATATGCCAGGAACTGATATGAGAGCAAGAAATCAACATCTTTTTTGTTATAATTGTGCTTTCTAAAACCTGCTCAGTCCAATAATTCAGTTGGAGTGACATATTTATTTTGATACTGAGACATCTGATTTTTTAGCTCAAATAAACACTTTGCTTCTTTTTCTTCCCACACCAACAATACATTTAAAATATCTATGACTAGTGACTAATGCCAATTATTATTCTTATGAATTCAAACATATTATCTTTTCTCAATTTCACTGGAATGTTGATTATGTAGGATTTTCAGATCTTCACTTAAAAGATGAGGAGCTGAAGAGATTAAGGTACAGAGAGGAGAAATATTTTGCTTAAGCTCAGTCAAGTGGTTAAGTTTGGAACCAAGATTATTTTGACTCAAAGTTTTATTTTCATTGTGAATCTTCCCCCATGTAGCAGTTGAACATCAAAATCAAATGCTGTATTTATGGCAAAGAAGTCTTCTTGTTCACTGAAATCTACTTTCTCTTCTTACAGCAGCCACACTGCCTCTCTGTCGCTCCCTTGCAGTTGGGTGTGATCATATGACTCAGTTCTCTTTCATAGAATGTGAGCAAAAGGGAAAATTCATGCTACTTTCAGTCTGGGCCATTACAACTCTCACATGTGCTCCTCCATGTTCTTTCTCTTTCTGTCAGGTGCAAATCAATAACCATGAAATCATAGGGTTTGGAGAACCTCAAGATGGAAAGAGTCTTGGTTACTGAATGATTACATGAAGATGAGTTGCCCTACCAACCTCATTTTGAACTGGTTTGTGAACAAGTAATTTCTATTATGTTCATCTATTGACATTTTGGAATCTCTTTGTTACTATAGCTTGACTGACCTTAACAAATAAGGAGGAAAATACAGTTTCCTGGTCTGTACTCCAAGCCTCCTTGGTCAAAATCAATGGAATGAAGCCTAAGTAGCTATTTTTTAAAATCCTCCATGTGATTCTCATGTATTTGGTCTTTGACAATAGTATACTTTATTCCACAGATTTTCCTTAATCTAGCCAAATCCTTCTAGTTGGATATCTTAGGAAAAAGTCTTATTCTTTCAGTTTTGCCTGAATTTTTAAAAAACGTTATAGACCAACAATTTTTATTGATTCAGAAAAAACTTCATCTAATTTTGATATTTTCTTTAAAATTTAAAGTCCCAGGGCAAATCTATTTGATGCAGGCAATTCAAGCTATACTGTCTCATGATCAGAACTCTAGGTCATCTTTTTCCTCCATTCCCCCTCCCTCCTTCCCCCCCTCCTCCCCTCCCTTCCTTCCTTCTTCCTTTCCTTAATTTTCTAGCTACCAGTCTTTCCATCTGTCTTTCCACCTATCACAGCTAAATAGCACCCCCCAGATTATTCTACTTTAATTTTACTTTATAGATAATTTTTGCATTGTGTAATTCCTTGGAAATAATAATCAGCAATTACAATGCAAGATTTTTGCAGCTACTCATCATGCATTTTAGTGGTTACTTTGGAACTGTGACTGATCTCCAAATCTTAAGGGAGGGGGACATTAAGATTTTCCAAAACATCCCCTGTCTATTCTTTGTAATTTAAAATTGGGATCATGTTTTCTTACATTATTTTATCCAGTATTTAATTTTTTCTGACTGAAATTCATTATTGAAACTCAGCATAGTGATGAGTTTGATTCTTTATCAAATGTCTTGAGTGCTCATAAAGGATGACACATATTTCTTAGGGGGGGATCTGAAAAAAGCCTTTGATATATCTAGATTTATTCATAATTAATAAAGAAGCATCAGATATAAAGATAATATTTGATAGTGCCAGGTGCCCCTCTAGGTTCTTTGCATCAATCAAGTTCTTCAAGCTTCAAAATAATCCCATGAATTAAGTCCTATATTTATCTTCATTTTATAAAAGGGAAATTGAGGTATAGATATATGAAAGAACAGGCCCTAAGTTACATATTAGTTAGGTGGTGGTGTTGGGACATGAACCCAGTAGCCTGGTTTTAGGCAATAAGCACTTTAACCATTGCTCCACCCTACCTATTTTAATAGGTAGGTATTGATTCCATGCAATTTTCCTTACAATTCTAAGGGTATATTAGTTTTCTATTTGATCCATACAAAATCACTACAAATTTCGGAGGTTAAAACAACATTCATATATGACTTCACAGCTTTCATGGGTGAGGAGTCCAGGCTGAGCTTGGCTGGGCCCTCTGCTCAGGCTGTCACAGGCTGCAGTCAGAGTGCCAGCCAGCACTGGGTGTCACCTGAGGTTCAAAGTCCTCTTCCCGGCTCACTCAACTGTCAGCAGAATTCATTTCCTTGCAGCTGTAGAGCTCATTATGGCAGCTGTTTCTTCAAAGCCAACAAGAACATCTCTTTCAGATCTCAGTGAGGGTTTCTCTTTTAAAGAGTTCCCAACTGATTAAGTCAGGTTCATTCAGGATAATCTCCGTTTTGATGAATTGGAAGCTTATTTACAGCTGCAAAATCCCTACCCTCTCGCCATAAAATATAACCTAGTCAAGGACATAGCCTCATCACATATGTAACACCAGGGTCAGAGATCCTGGGGACTATCTTAGAATTCTGCCTACCACATGGACAACGAAGTGACATGACCTTTTCCTTCATGGCTGGAGGGGATGGAGAAATACTACCATCTGTATAGGATGAGTTGATATTTCCATTAGGACTTGACCTACTGAATCTCAGCTCTGAAAAATAAGTATCAAGGATTTGTTAAAAGAAACATTTTACATAAGATGTTCCTTCTTTAATCTTTTTCTAGAACTTCATTCATTCACATTGAAGGAAGGTCAATGGCCTAAGTTATTTTTTCAAGAGTATTGCAAATCGACTCTGCTAATTAGTTTTCTGGGACATTTCCGAAAGTGAGGTAGTTACTTTTGTCCTAAGATCATCTATTGGATAAAAATCAAACTGCAGTATGGTAAACCCAAATCCATCCTAGAGTAACCACACTTCCCAGGTTGTCTTCATTTCTTGTCACTGCCCCCTTTGTTCTGTTTCAAGTTCTTTCATGTTTCTGGGTCTCTGGGTTTATCCCAATATTCACTGTTAATTTTACCTGGAATACCCTTTATACCTCACTCCCATCCCTGCACCAATCTGCTGGTAAATTCCCTTGTTCTTCAACTTGACTCAAATATTATTTCTTTTATGAAACTTACCCCCATTTGCTAAAAGATAAGAGTAGAAACTGCAGAAAGGGATTGGAGTACTAAACTTAGATCAATTAAAGGGTACAAGTGGGGAATAATACTGACCTGAACCCCTTCTGAAGAATTCTGTATCATCCTAGATCTAAGTGTATTATAGAAAAAAATACTTTATAAGAAAATAAACTGAATTTAAGAAATTAAAGCCAAACAAAAAATACAAATGTAGACTGAACGTGTTCCATCACTAAAGATGCAGAGCAATAAAAAAAAAAAAAGGTCAGCTGTTCTCTGACATCTAGGATGTACTCTCTTTCCTGATTCTTCGCCTAAGGAACCAGAACTCTTTGAAGACTAGATGAATGTTTTTCTCTTGTCTGAATGCAAGTGGTTCAAAATACCTGAGGTGATGCTGAAAGGACAAAGGAGTCAGCTTGGAGGTATTTCCACTGTCTAATTTAGACCCATGAGCCTTAAAAATATTTAATAAATAATAATAAGAAGAAGCAAGTTGGACTCATGCTTCTGTGATCCATAATGATACTCAAATGGGAAAAGGAAATTTCACAAAGACATTGTAATAAAAGGAAGCTGAGCATAAATAAATATGCTTAATATTTATTCACTTTAAGCGAAAGGTGGTGGTGACATATGTGAAAGTTCTGTTTCTTCTATCAAGGACATGACCCTTTATAAAGCAAAGGTATATATATATATACTTTTCTTCACCTATATGTGCGAGGTAGAGAATTATGAGTAAGTATAACAAGTATAAGAAAGATGGTAATAAGCAGTGTGGCAATAATGAGGTGGAAAGAAAGTGTTGGAAGAAGAGAGAACTGCTACATTACCCAAGAGTAAACAGAATCTCTAATCTCCTGGCAAACAAAATCCTTGGATAAGTGGACCAATGATCAAGAGATGCTAATAAGACATCACAAATCCTAATAATGCCAACAAGTCACTCCAGAATTATATATAATAATGAAAGCATATCTTGTGGATCAAGAGAACCTGGAAGAATGTATCATTTCAAGGAAAAAAGGACAGATTAAGGGCCTCCCTGGTGGCACAAGCACTATGAAGCTATTACCAGCCACTGCAGCAGGAGTTCGATCCCAGGCCAGGGAGCTTCCCACATGCACAGCAGACCTCTCCTGACTCGCTCACTGCTCCCCTCAGCAGTGTATTTCAGTAGATCTGTCTGTTCTGCTCCCCACTCTGTCTCTGGTGAATCCTCTCATTCCCCACACCTGTGGCCTACACCCCAGCTTGTATGCATAGATAAATAAATAAAATCTTTTTTTAAAAAAGGCCAGATTACAAGAACCTGAAACTGTGTGAAAGGGGGTTTAAAAAGGCTCTTTGACAAGGTAAATGCACCTAGACTTCTAGACTGCAAAGGGGGAGAGAGGTAGGAAAGGTAGAGGGATGATCACTGGAGTAACTTTGAATCTCTGGAAATTTCAGTGGGCCCCAGGTTTGGACTAGGAGTTAATTAATCAGTAACCTGGAATCTGCGAACTTTGCTGGTTCGAAACAGTATTTCTTTCCTTAGGAGTTAATATGTACTGGGAATATATACTTCAGAAGGTATAAACTAATTAGAAAAACATGCCTAAGTGAATTAATTATTTTTAATATGCAAAATAAGGGTAAAATAATCATTGTAGTAGTTAGTACTTTTCCTATTCTTTTACTTGTTTGCCTCTAATGTAAATTATTATTTATATTTTATTTATTTAGTGTATTGCTTATTCTCTGCCTCCCTTTTTCTTATCCTTTTCTATTTTTATCAAATATGAGGTCAAAGGCCATTGCCTATTTTTTTAACCACATTACTGAGGTGCAGTTAACATAGAAAAATCTGTCAATCTTATTGTAAACAATAAGATAAATGTACACCATGAAATCATCACTATAATTAATACGATAAATATATCCATCACCTCCCAAAACTCCCTCCTGCTCCCTTTGATTTTTGGTTTGTTTTTATCACTGAGCATATTTGAGGGCCCAAGATAATACCTGCCATGTAGTAGATGCTCACACAATATTTATTGAATGGCTAAGTACATAATTATTGTCTGTAATGGATTTTCTTGTGTTTCTAAGTTGTGTTTTTAAGGTTTTGGAATCGTTTTAAAAAGTCAACACATTCAACCTCTTGCTATTTGAGACTAACACAAACTGAAGAACATTGCCAAAGAGAAGGAAGAAGGAGGGTGCAAGAAGAGAATGGCCTTGCGGGGGTGTGTGCGCGTGCACGTGTGTGTGTGTGCGCGTGCACACATGAGCATACACATGCCTGTGCACATTTTCACATGCTGTCTTATGGCGCAGCTGGCAGGCAGGATTGCAGGGTAGTGTAGACCTGAGTGTACAAGCCCACCATAAAAAAGGTGCTTCAAAGAAATCCTACTTCCTAGAGTTTTCACCAAAGTTGATTTCAAGAGGGAGACAGAGCCCTTTGTCCCTGGTGGTAGGTCTAGGCATTATCATCTCATTTTGTTGACCAAGGAAACAGAGACACGAATTAAGTGTGGCAGGGCTAATGCCTTTGGAATTTCTCTGGATGTCCTGTTCTTTGTGGACGAACTAGATTTTCACCCTGCAACCATCCACCGCTATTACTTCAGGGAAAGAAACTGCAAAACACCACCTCAAAGAGAAAATAAAAAGAGACACGTAAAGAGCATATAAAAAGAATTTCCTTAGCCTGTTAAGGAACCTATAGAAAGAAGTGGAATATTTCCCCTCTATGCCAGTCAACTGCAATGGATAAAGCGAAGATAATTAGAGAATAGGTTTTCAGTTCATACGTGTTGCTCAGGAAGTTCCAACCAGAGTTCAATTTTTCCCCTTTCACTGCTCAGCACTCTGAAGAAAGGGTCACCTCTGAAAGCGCCTTGTCAGCATGTGAGATGATTGCGTAGTGGTGGACTTGGCAAGCGGTCAGATGCATAAGGCAGAACTTTGATTCCTAGGGGTTCTGGAAGGGCCCTAATGCCTCAATGAGTGAATGTGGAGATGCTTAGAAGAGAGAATTTGCAGAGGCCGGAGGATGCACAAGAGACTGCAGTTCGGGAAGGCAAGCCAAAGGCCAAATGGCCAGGGTTAGAGTATGTGCCAGAAAATACCCCAAGACCCACATGGACACAGGAGACCCTTCTCTGAGGATTCAGACACTCTGATATGTGGTACTCTTGGGGCCATGTGGTCATATCAGCCTCAGCTCCCATCTTTGGAAACAGCAAAAGAAGGAAGAGAAATCTGGAAGTATTTCACATGCATCCAATAGAATCTGTGTCATAGAAGAGTCCTTTTAAGAGAAGAAACTTTTATACTTAATATTGGCAGAATTAAAAGAGTATTTTTTCACCTCCTGGTATCCAGTGAGGTAGATATTTATGAGGGAGAGTAAATCTATTAGAGAAAATAAAAAGCTGTCCTACTTGGCAGGACTGAAATATTTTTTAAAACACTAAAATCAGTAATTTATCACCTCATCCATTGAAGGGGGGAAAAAGGAGTTGGAGCTTCGGTGCAAAAGGAAATAGAGATGAGGAAGAAGTTGAGGGATTGAGGGCAGGAAGAACAGATGCTGGGCTTGTCACACCCCGTCCAAATAAATTTCTAATCTCAAGAGGAAAGCAGTGCCCTTTTGTGAGGAGACCCCGTGAACTCAGCACCAGCAGGAATTGCACTTCAACTTGTTTCCCATTGCCGTTGCTCATACTCTCAGATCTCCCTGGGCCACCTGCATTTGCTGCTTAGGGCCCAAAGTGTTATCCTGACCTAGATGTTTGCTGGCCCTGTGCAAATTGAACTCAAGACTTGGGCCTCACTGATTCTGGAGTGGCTCATTCCTCATTTTCCAGACATGATTACATCAGTCAGCCAGCATTTTCTTCAAACACCACCAGGAGAGGAAACACAACAATTTAACACCACTAATGAATTTCAGCGAGTTTTCCCTAAGTCAATAATATAATTAATGTGTGGAAGTGAGCACATATAAGAGCATGGGTAAGGATTTCATACTTATTTAAAAATGATCATCTTCCCCTCCTTACGTCTCCCTAGCCTCATTTACATATATTTTATTTATCTTCTGAACGAGTTCATTTCTGGAGGCAGTGGCCTAGAGATTTCAACTATGAAAGCACAGATCCTCAGAAGCAAGTGGATTTTCTTTGCTGTTTCTTAATGTCTTATGCCCTCTGGTGGTAAAACCACAGGAACACTGTATTTTCATTTAAATTCTCCAAAGCAAAAGTTTTCATTAAAATAGAAACCTTATTCATCAGTAAGTAGTTACTCATTGTAAGTAAATATATTTTAAGGAAATAAAGTGCTTAAACATAGTTCATTTGATACTAAGAATGTAACATAAGCATAAGAAGGTGGAGTGTTGTGATTAGCGGTACTGGCTGAACCTGTCTGGTACACAGGTGCAGGCTCTTAGTTCGTTCCCCATTTAGTCATCTTTCTTTAAAATAGAGAAGAAAAACTTCATAATTGCACAATAGTATTTGTTACATGTGGTGCAAATCTTCTTTGCAACTAAATTACATCTCATAGTTTGGCAGAAATGAAACTTGTAATATCTGTTACTTAGAATAACATATGCATTAAAATTAGACTGTAAAGACATTTAAGATCCACTATGATAAAATTATCAGTAGGAGTTAATTTAGAGAAAGGTGACATCATTATCTGGATCAAATCCTCTAAAAAGATGAGCAATAGTAAGAAAATTAAAATAATGAGACAGATAGAAGGAACATATTAATCAGGAGGAAAAGTTACATAAAAATATATATCGTGTATATTTTTAACTTTTTATAAAACTAAATATATTTAATATTTTTATTTTAAGAGGAAAATATGCTTTTGTTTCTTATGTTCAGTGTGCTATGCTGTATCTCTTAAAACATAATTTTTTAACCATAGATGGTTGGATCTTTAATACTATTTTAAAAAAATGTTTATTTTTACTTTGAAATAATTTTATGCTAATAAAACTTGGAAAAATAATACAGAGTATAAAATTCCATATACCTTTGATTTAACTTCTTCAGTTGCTAACACCTTACTTAACTACAGTATAATTCTCAAACTCTGGAGATTAACATTGGTAGTATACCAAAATATCTACAAACACTATTTGAGTTTCCCCAGCTATTTCCTTTGTGCTCATTTTATGGTCCACGATACAGATTATTATTAAATTCATAATGTTTAAGTTCATATTACATATACATCTTTGGTAAGAATATCAGAAGAGTGATAGTGTGGGTTTCTCAGTATATCATCTAAGGGTGTCCATGATGCTTACATCTTATTACTGATGATGTGAACTTTCATCACTTGATTAAAGTAATGTCTGTTGGATTTTTCTACTGTAAAGTAACAATTTTTCCTTTGTACTTAATTAGTATCTTGTAGAGAGATATTTTGATACTATGCAAATACCCTGTATTGACCTACTAATCACCAATTGGTGACTTTTTATTTTCATCATTTTTTTGACATTTATTAATTGGAATTTTACCATGAAAAATAGAGCTTTTCCTTCTTTCTATTCATTCACTATTCAACTATTTCTGTACATTGGTATGGAGTCATGGCTATTTATTTTCTTCTGCATGTTAAAATCCATTACTATCATCATTTTCTTTGTCCTTCACATTGACCCACTGACCATTGAGAGTGTGTTCACATGGACTTCTGTGTCCTTTCACATGTGTCCTTTTCTTTTAGTATTTATTTTCTTGTCTGTACCACAAAATGGTCCAGGATAATCTAGTATATTTTCCCTGCCACAGCCCTGGGATCTGTCATTTCTCCATGAATCTCTGGTTTCTTTTATTAGAGAATGATGTCAGAAACCAAAATCTGGGTGATTATTGTGTTCATTACAACTGATGTCATAACTTCAAGGCTCTCTCAGCAGACAAAGCTAAAAGAAAGCTGTATGTAAACTTGTGAGCATAATCCCCCTAATTTAAATTCTCTCTCCCCGCCTTGTTCTCTTTCTCTCCCATCCACCATCCACCCACCCACTCACCCACCCACTCACCCACCCACTCACCCACCCACTCACCCATCCACTCACCCATCCACCCATCCATCCATCCATCCATCCATCCATCCATCCATCCATCCATCCATCCATCCATCCATCCATCTAATGTATTTATGATTTACCTGATCCGTAATCCCACACTGCAGGGTTCATTTTAGCCTTCTTCCTTTTCTTATTTTTAACTTCTTTCTCTGACAGTAAGACCCCTGCCTCTCGTTCAAAGTTTATTTACTTATCTGCATAATCCTAAATAATACACTACAAGTTTCAGAACTACTAACTCATGCCGCTCTGGAAGAGTAGAGAGACTTACTGACTAGCAAGCAAAGTTTGTGTGCGTTTCTTTTTATCTTATTCTTAGACTGTAGGGTCAAATATTGCTTTTGAAACTTATGTTCGTTCATTTCTTCCACACCAACTTCAGTGCAGTTTGTAGCAAATTTAGGCTTATTTGTTTTTATTTGCATTGTAGTTTGGGTTCTTCCCTCATCCTGCTTGATTTGCATAATTTATAGTTTTGGCCTATAAAACATTATGGTTACTAAAAGTCAGAAATGTGGGCCTCGCTAGTGGCACAAGGGGTTAAGTCTCAGCACTCTGAAGCTATCACCAGACACTGCAGCCTGAGTTCCACCCCAGCCAGGGAGCTTCCCACTTGGCAAAGGAGACCTCTCCTGCCTCGCCCTCTGCTCCCCTCAGCAGTGTGTTTCAGTCAATCTGCCTGTTTGCTCCCCACTCTGTCTCTGGTGAATCCTCTCACCACCCCCAAACCTCTGGTCTACAGCCCAGCTCTTGTATGCATAAATAAATAAATCTTTAAAAAAAAGTCAGAAATGTGCAAAAAGTTATATGACACTGTCCCCACATGTCAATTATTATCCACTTCTGAGTTTCTTTTGGCACAAATGAGCCATGGATATTTTATTTTTCTTTCTTACTTCCCTAAAAGGTGACACATAACAGGTATATTTTTTATACTTTGTCTTTTTTCCAGGATACTTCGGGTATCCTGGAAAACAATCCATATTAGTTCACAAAAACATGATAGTTTTTTCACCTCTTAGAACTGTGTAGATATATATAATTTATTTAACCACTTTCCTGTATTTGGAAAATTATATTCTTTCTAGCATTTGGCAACAACAAGCACTATTAAAAACCCTGTGCAAATACACTTTACATTTGGGGGGTGGGTGAGGTGTTTTCTGGGAAAATTCCTAGAAGTGGATTTGCAGAGTTAAAAGGTAAGGTTTATATTAGGTATTGAATTTTCTTAGGTATTTCCAAATTTCCCTTCAAAAATCTTGTGCCAGTTTGCAGTCTTAAGAGCAATGTATGAGAATACCTGCTGCTCTATAGAATGTGCTGTCATGCTTTTTAAATGTTGCCAATCTGATAAAAATATCCAATTTAATTTTAATTTCTCTAAGCACAAGAAATAATGAGGTTAAACATCTTTTCCTACCTTTAAAAATCATTATAATATCTCTGTTTATGAGTTGCTGCTCTTGTCTTTCCCCCATAATAATGGACTTCTAAAAACCCTTTTCCTCTCAATTTTTAAGAGTTTTTTATATACTAGCAACATTTGTACTTTCTCTACAGTTAAATCTATGTTGCAAACATTTTTCAAAGTTTTCAATTGCCTTTGACTTTATTCATGTTGTCATGCAGAAAATATTTTACTTTTATATGGCCAGTTATTAATTTTTAATGCCTCTGGATTTTGAGAAATTGTTAGAAAATTTTTCTTACACCGAGGTTAAACCAAGATTAAAGAGGAAATCACCTATGTTTTCTTCTATCACTTTTCCCCCCAATTTCTTTTCCCATTTAGATTTCTATTCCACTGGGTGTTCATACTTATTTATAGTATGAGGTATTAAATTTATTTTATTCCAAATGTCTATCCTGCTGTTCTAGAACCAGTTATTAATCACATTTTTCCCAATATTTTCTGATGCTACCTTTACCATACACTGAATTTTTAATGTATACTTGGGCCTGTTTCTGAACTTTCTGATCTATTCTCCTCTTCAGTTAATGCATATACCAGTACCACAGATTTTAATAATGAAGACTTTATTAATATGTTTTATGTCTGATAGTTCTTTCTCCTCATCTTTCCTTTTTAGTGTATTCTTGGCTATACTTACATGTTTATTTTCCATTATAAATACCAATTTATCTACCTCTATAAAGAAAAACTTATTCATGTTTTTGTTTGTCATGTGTTAAATTTCAAATTAACTTAGAGAGAATAAACAATTTATGATATGAGTTATGATATTCAAAATCTCAGAGTGTTTTTCCATCTGTTCGTATCCTTTTATAGCTTTGTCCAGATGTACTTTTTATTTCTTTCAAGTTTATTTCAAAGTATTTTTAAAAAATTTCCTGTTATTACAAATAAAGGTTTTTCTATTATGTATTCTGTTACATGTATATTTGAAAAATAATTTCTGTATGTAACATTCTTATCTTGTTTTAATTTTAATTTTAGTTAATGTTCTTGACTTGGACCAGAAACAAATTTTTATGGTTTGAAACCTTTGAGGTATGCTTCATTTATTATTCTATTTAGCCAATTCAGGAACAATTTTATTCCTCGTTTAAAGTAAAGAAACATAGACCAAAGATATTGACAAATTTGCCCAAAGTCACAGAGAAAGGTAATGGACAAAACCAGCTTTTTAATCAAGATTCATTGCTATTCACCATTATATAATACTTTCTCCTCAAGATGTGGGTCCCTGAAAGTCTCTATCAGCTTCCACTCGAAAAAGGGAGAAAGCAAGTTCATTCCTCATCCTTTTTTTCTTTGTGTACTATGATTTCTGTGCTGTTCAATTAGTCCCATTGAAGGGAACTGACTAGAAGGATAAAGAAGACAACTAGGTGGGTATTGGCCCTGAAGTGGACATCAAGCCACATAGTTTAAAAGAGTGAGTTTCATTGCATCTTACAGACATAGTAAACTATGCAGGATTTTGTGGCTTTGACATTCATGAAAGCTCAGCTCTGGTCCACCTTCTAATTTACTGCCAGTATGCAACCAGTGTGATTTTTCATATGTGGAAATAGTTTAATGTCGCTTCACTCTTTTCATCTTTTTTTCTAAGATTTATTTTTATGTATTTATGCATAGAAGAACTGGGGTGTAGGCCAGAAGTGTGGGATATTCACTAGAGAGTGGGGAGCAGAATGGGTGGATTTACTGCTGAGGAGAGCAGCGGGCAAGACAGGAGAGGTCTGCTGTGTCATGTGGGAAGCTCCCTGGCCAGGATTGAACTTGCGCTGCAGTGGCTGCTGATAGCTAGAGAGTGCTGAGACTGAACCCCTTGTGCCACCAGGGAGGCTCCTCTTTTAATCTTTTAATGACTCCAGATTGGTCTCAGAATAAAGGTGGAACACCTTCACATGGCCTTTGCTTTACTCTGCAGGCTGAGCGCCACCCCAGCTTTCCCACACTGCTACTCTAGCCAAAATGAAGTACCACGGTACTTCACCCTTTGAAATAGTTTCCTGACTCTTTACCTTATATACCCCTTCCATGCATTCCATAGTGCCTTGTACCAACATTTATCATATTGCATAGTAATCACTTATTTCTGATCTGTCTTATAAACTCTTGCATGTGATCTAATTTTGGATTCTAGGCCCTGCAAGGTAGACCCTTAGCGCATGGGTGTTGAGTGAGTGGGTGAATGGATATTGTTTTCTTGCCTTTTTTTTAATTTCATGGCTTATTTTCCTTTGAATATTTTCTTCTTCCCTACATGGGAAATAATTTGCCTATATTCTCAGTATTGTCATCATCATAAGCTGTGGGCTCTCAGAAACATTTTAGAGACTCAAGAGAAACCTCAAATCAGTGATCTAAGACTTTCTCAAAAGAAAGTAATCAGTGGACACACACTTTTTTCCACCACTTACTTTTTTCTTCATATGGGAATCATTTGCAGTCACTGGGCTGGATAATGCAAACCTGAAAAAGTTCTTTGAAAATCTGACCGTGCTATTCTAAAAGGCATCACTTTTCTGTCAAAAGCCTGGTTTAACTCTAGCAGTCAATATTTTAAAAGTATCAGATGAATCCTCTGAACTATTTTTCTTGACATTTGGCAGTAATAAGAGATATTTTTTATTGAGCTCTATGTATTACACTCTTCTAAACAATTACAGGTTATTTTATGAAGCAGATTTAATTTCACCATTTTACTGATAAGGAAACTGAGGCATAAAAAGTTGAAATAACTTGCCCAACTTCCCTAGACACAGTCAGTAATAAGAAGGACTGAAATTAGATCTAAGGGAAGTTGAAAGCAGAGTTCAAATTCTAAAATTGTAATAGATTGCTTTCTTTTTCTTCAACTGTACCGACTAGAATATGTAATACTGTGGACCACGTGTGTCTATTTTATCTTCCAAATGAAATTCCACGATTTTTCTTTAGAGGAGGAGCTGTCTTATTTCCTTATCTCCATAAATATATTTTTTAACTTTTTAAAGATTTATTTATTTATGCATATAAGAGCTGCGGTGTAGGCCAGAGATGGGGGTGTGTGAGATTATTCACCAGAGACAGAGTGGGGAGCAGAACAGATGGACTGACTGAAATACACTGCTGAGGTGAGCAGAGGGTGAGGCAGGAGAGGTCTGCTGTGCCATGTGGGTCAGCTCTCTGGCCGGGGATCAAACTCGTGCTGCAGTGGCTGCTGATAGCTTCATTGGCTGAGACTTAACTCATTGTGCTACCAGGAAGGCCCAGCTCCATAATATTTAACATAGTGCTAGACATAAGTGACCATTCCATAAATACGTGTTCCATTGTTTTGGGAGTTTATTGTTTTGGGATTTTAATAAGTTAGGATAAAGATTAAAAAGACTCAAAATCTGTTGATTCAAGACATGAATTTGGGACTGTGGTTATAATAGATATATTAGGAACTCAAGAAGGGGAAATTCCCATGACACCACCATCTACTGTCTTTCTTTCCTCACAGGCTTCCAGATGGATGTTATGGTTCTTTGAAAGGCAATAGTGAATCTAGGTCTTTGTGAGCTACTTGCTTAGTACCAACACTGGTTAATAACACATTCACTTAACTCACTCTTCATAGCTTCCTCTGCTAAGGGTGATGGCTCTTCTCTGAAGGAGAGGTGGGGAGCCAGTTGTACTGGGTGAAGAAGTAACTGAGCACTTCTTCAGCCCCAAAGATACCCCCAACTCAGCTCATATACTCCATCTCTTCTCTGATAAGTGCCTTTCTCAACTGCCTCCCAATGCTTGGGAGTTTAAAATCTTTCCCCATGCCACAATGGATCTGGGTTTTGGAGAACACAGGGGTACCAGCAATCAGTCCCAAGAATATAATAACTTCTCACTGCCAAGACCCTCTGTCCTTCATGCAAATAGACCCCAGCAGGTTACCAAACTTGCCTGAACATGTATGAATTCATTGAATGCATATTTATAAAATATATCTGGAAAGTTACAATCCATCTATTATTCTCCCAACACTATGTCAAACTCAGTTAAAGTAAAAATGGAAATTAATTATATATACCACATTTCTCCACCAAACTTTCTATAGTATAAGATCAAGTCTTTCTAGAACTTATGTTGCATTATATTTTTTATTATTTAAGTATTTTTTGTTAGAATCATCTTGGATTACAAAAATAATTCATGTTCATGGAAAAAATATTGGAAATAAAAATACATTTTAAGTGTTTAATAATTTATAATCTCATCATTCAAAGATACCCACTGTTAATATTTTTGTATACTTCCTTTGTGTAGAGTGAGTTAGAAGGATAAATAAATAGCTAGAGAGATAGATAGCTAAATAAAGAGATAAGCTATTGATATGCATATATAGATACATAGTTTGTATTTCCACAGTCTAAACCTGTCTCATGAACATTATCTCACAGCACTTAACATTCTTCAATGACCTTTTAAAAAAGGTCTACAATTCTATGTTTTATTTAATGATCTGACATTATTGGGTATTTGATTATTTTCCTGAGATGAGCACTGGACTCCTTTTCCAAATCCTGTCTGAATAAAAGGAAAGTACATGGTGAACTACTTAAAGAGAGAGATTTTTCTAAAGAAAAGAGGCAACTTCATCTGCCAAAAAAAAAAAAATCCTGCAATTAAAAAATAAAGAAAAAGAAATAGTTTTTGCAAAAGGCCCCAGAAGCTAGGTTCTTAGTTGAGCTTTATCAAGTGATTCAAGTACAATGTGTGGTCCTGTCTGTGTCTAGTATCCCTCACTTTACAAAGAAGTCAAGTGACAAGTGAACATTTTGTTGCATTTTTCAGCTACGGCATTTTCTGAAGCCAAGAGCAAATAGCAAACATTAACTTGCATGCAGTACTTAAGCTGTTCACAATAGTTACCAACTGATGGGAGAAAGAAGGGAAAGAAAATTTGAGAAGAAATCAAGAGTTGTTTTTTGAACCTTAAAGTTGGCACAGTGCTCTTACCTCTACTTATGCAAGTAATTTACCTTTTCTCTGTTACTGAGCAAAGTAAACACTGCTTTGAACTGTATTTACTCAGAGAAAAAGGGTAACTAATTTGTCGACCAAAATATCATAAATGCAAAGGAATTTGATTAGTCCTAAAACAAATTAGATTGGAAGCTGTAGCAAGAGAAATAAAAGAAAAGCTTTAGCAGTCAAGATTTTTATAGCATGAAAATGCAGATCAAAATATCATAGAGTGTTTTATGTTCATCAAACCAAAATGGATGAAAATACTGAGTGTGAACAAGGGTATGGAAAAAAGGAATTGCCACACATGCTGGGAAGCAGAGGGCAGGTATGCATTATCTTACAAAGCTAACTGTATGTATGCCTTCCCATGGAGTTTAGTGAAAGTCAGTAAAAAAGGTTTTGCTTTGTTTTGTTTAATATAATGAACATAAATGATGAAGGAACTTCAAGGTCAAAATGGCCTGCATCCTTGCTAGGGCTCAGGAGAGAGCAGAGTCTGGAGCACTGATGCACAAGAGCAAGCTGGGAGCACCTCCCGCAGGCACAGGGAATAAAGGGGGTGCATTGTCTGTTGAGGTTCTGAGAAGCAGAACTATAACCAAGTAAAAGTCAGTCTGCTTTCTCGGTGTCACCACATGGCAACTTTTCTAAACAATATTCTCCTCAGTTCGTCTAAGTTCTAATTGCTGTGGTAATCGCACTTTTCAAAAACTACTTATCTTTTAATTCTCAGTTTTTACTAGTATAAGTCAAACAACTAGGATACTTGTTTGAATTGCAGCAGAGAAAAATACCCCATCCAGTGTTTTTGCCAGTTAATTGGAAGAAGCTTACCTTTGTGTTTACTAATTTCATTTC
The DNA here is from genome assembly GCA_004024925.1 of Scalopus aquaticus. Taxonomy (NCBI): domain Eukaryota; kingdom Metazoa; phylum Chordata; class Mammalia; order Eulipotyphla; family Talpidae; genus Scalopus; species Scalopus aquaticus. The sequence continues at coordinate 4,694 of PVIJ01013738.1, read as the reverse complement.
ATTTCATAAAAATAGAAGAGCATCGAGCAGTTAATTTAATAGAGAGTGTATTATGCAATATACAATTTACTTCAATTTGGCAATGAGGATTGGAAAAAAATGGAACAAACAAAAGCAAATATAAGAACACATACTGGAAACCACGCAAGCATTATTACCCAAAATGACCAATTTCCTCCATTTTGAATTTCAAACCTAGAAACAGTCAATCTATTATCCAAGATTTCCTAGCACTTATTATATGTGATTCGGCATTCAGTTTCATGGAGAACAACTTCTCTGAACCCATGTGAAAACTGAGCACAGAGGTGGGCATTTTCACCCCAACTCATCCACCTGTGAGCATATTAAGAAGACATTCCCTCGATTAGTTCAATTAAAAGCTACTATGAACATGATCACAATTTGATATGCTCTATACGTTCATTTCAGGGTATGGTTCTGTAACCTCAGGAAGGTTTGTAAGCTTCCTGAAATAGAAAATTTCAAGTAATTCTTCCCCGAGCTTAGTCGGGACATTCCAGCCTTAGTCTCCTTCCTACACTCTACCTTAATCTTCCTCCTTTCTAAACTGCCTCCCTCATACCAGAGAAATGACACCACCACCCACTTGTAGCAGTTCTCCTAATTCCACCCACAGCAACCAAAAACCTAAAGAAAAAACATGTATTTGATTTAAAATGTAGTACTTGTCGATAGCATTTCCACAGAAAATACGTTCTCACCTTCTTGGTGCTAGTCCACTGAGTATTTTTCTTCCAGACTCGTTCTTCCCCAGTGACGAAGCTTTTGCTGGCATTTCTCTGAAAGTAAATTTGAGAATCAGAAAAGCTACCTGAGTGTGCAGGCAACTTCCTGTTGGGTTCACATTTTGCAGAATGCTTTCTTGGTGTGCAGAAGGTGGGCAAGGTGTTTGAAAAAACAGGAAGCACCTGTGATGTGCAACTTCTTCCTGGAAGCAGAAGGCTCCCTCTGAAATGGCTGTAGATGTTTCACCTGTGAAGTACTTTAAAGGCCACGCACAGGCTTCTGGATAACATATTTGGAGAGATTGGCACATCCATGTCATGACAGAAATCCAAGACTTTTCTGTTTGTTTGTTTTTTCCATGTAAATGTCTCTTTTTGCTGGGGATATTGGTATGCAGAGAAATATAGGTTAGCATTTAAAAATTATTATTGTAAAAATCACACCACATGAGATAACAAATTTTTAAGAGTACTGTATAATATTGTTAATAGACATGACAATGCACAAGAGATCTTTAGAACCTTTTCATCTTGTATGACTAAAACTGTCTATTAATTTAATAGCAGTTCCCCATGTGCTCCTCCCCCAGTTCCTGGAAACCACCTTTCTACTTTCTGCTTCAATCAGTTTGACTACATTAGAGATCTCATATAATGGAGTCATACAGTAAGTATGTCAGTCATACATACAGCCAGTCCTGTGACTGAGTTACTTCATTTAGCATAATGTCTTCAAGATTCATCCATGTTGTAGCACATCATAACATTTTCATTTCTATGACTGAATATCTATCTATCTACCTATCTATCTGCCTACTTACTAATCTATATGTATTATTTTCTTTATCTGTCAATAAACATTTGGGTTCTTTTGGGTGGTTTCCTCTTCTTGACTATTGTGAATAATGCTGCAAAGAAGTTGGGAGTGCAAATATCTCTTCGAGGTACTGATTTTAACTTTTTTTGCATATGTACTCGGAAGTGGGATGACTGGATTATATGATAGTTCTATTTTTTGTATTTTTGGAAGAATCTCCATGTTGTTTTCCATTGTGACTGCATCATTTTATATTCCCACCCACACTGGAAAGTATTATCATTGCTCTATATCCTTAGAGGGACTTGGTATTTTATTTTCTAGATAATGGTTATATAGCATCATAGCCGCTATAACAAAAACACCATAATTGGCTTAAACAACAATTTATTTCTCATAGTTCTAGAAGTTAAGAAACCTAGGATCAAGACACTGGCAGAGTGTTGTCTTATGAGGGCCCAGTTCCTGATTCAAAGAAATGTCTGGTCACTGTGTCTGCACAGGGGTGGGAGGAGGGGAGAGACAGCGGGAGGGAGAGAAGTGAAAGAGAACTCATGAATTCTTCATCCTCTTCCTTATTAGGTCTCAGTGTTCTGAGCTGAATGACTGTATCATTGTTATATCTTCCTGATTGTGTGACACTTTTATCATTATCTTATGCCTTTTTTTGGTCTTTTATATCCTGACCTAAGAAATGGGATAGGGGCCTGAGGCACCAAGGAGAAAGGAGAGAGGAGGGGGAGTCTCACATGATGAGGAGGGGATGACTTCATATGATAAAACCTGTCTTAAGATAGATTTCTCTGATAAAAAGGTTATTTCTGGAAATGACAAAATCCTGGTAATTTTCATCCTTTAAAGTTATGGTAACAGTTCTCCCAAGATCTCGGGGTCTCAAGTGACAAGCTCTACACACTAAGGTGATAATATTGGAAAAAGCCTGCTCTGAACATCTTGGGAAATGTCTATGTGAACATTTTGGGAGCGGCTGATCCAACAATAGCTACTTTCACTTTCTGCTTTTCTTCCAGTCTTGTTTTACCTATTGAATATTATTTTATTATTTATTTTATGTCATGTTTTTTCAAGAAGAAATAAATGAAACATTTATTATAAAAAAGGGCAGGTTGGGCTTGAATAGAGACAAGAACCGAAGATATTAAGAGATCTCTAAGAGTTCCTACCAGTCACAATGTATTGTGCTCTTAAATACTGAATACAATAAGAACTTGAACATCTTAAATTTTAGGTTATCTGGAAAGAGAGTGAACTACTTGAGCAATTTCTCTAAAACACTCATATTTGACCTTGATTATGTTATTTAACATTTTTAAACCTTGGTTTTCTAATTTATAATATTAAAATAGCAATAAAAATTTTATAAGGATAACTGTGGTTGTAAAATTCATCATCACATAAAGTGGGCACGATGGCAAAAATAAGTTTGAGTCTAGTTTTCAATGATGTCTTCAGGTTTTAATGGCAAGAAAGTTAAAAAATGTGGAGGTTCCTCAAAATGGATCTTCTATATGACCCAGTTATCCCACTCCTAGGAATCTACCCAAAGAACACAAAAGCACTAATTTGAAAGGAAACCTGCACTCCTATGTTTATGGCAGCAATATTTACAACAATCAAGGTATGAAACAATCTAAATGCCCCCAAACAAATGAATGGATCAAGAAGATGTGACATATATACAAAATGGAATACTACTCGACGATCAAAAAAATTCATGGCATTTGCAGCAATATGGATAGAGCTGGAAAGGTGATGCTCACTGAAATAAGTCAGAAGGGAAATTCAGATGGTTTCATTTATACATGTAGTATAGAAAAACCAAACAAAGCATCAGGCAAAGATAAGCCTTGAAAGCTGACCATAGACATAAGTCACCTATAAGGAGAGGTGTAGGAGGGAAGGATGAAAACAGAAAAGGGAAGAGAACAAGTGAATATGGTGATGAACTGTGGGTGCTTTGGTGGTGGGAGAATTACAGTGACCACACCTGAGGGAAAAATCATATATTGCCCAAAAATTCAACACAAATAATTAAAAAAGCAAGTTAATAAGATCTGTGATGAGGACAAAGCTTTGTATTTCCCATACCATTTCCTCTTTCTGGAAACTCATGGAACTCTACTATTTTAATCAATAAAATATGACCGTCACTTCTGAACTTGGCCCTTCAGGTCAGAGTGAACTGCTAGCCCTCACATTCCTAGCTTCAGTGACCCCAGCCCTGGAGGTCACAGGAACCTTATGACTTAGCCACAAGATGAAGGATGGGTTCAGTCCTTCAGCAAATGTGAGGTAAGGAAATAAACATTTACTCTGAATGAGACTCGGGGATTTGCTTGTTGGGGGAGCAAACATAGCTTTCTCTTACCAACAAAAGATCTCAGGCCATAATAACAAGATAGTTTTTGGTTAAGAGATGTGATAAACTTCCTTCTACTGCCAGTATTCAGATCACCAGTTTGCTTCTGGGACCCATACCTTAAAAGAGGCAATTTTGTTAGAGAAGAAAGAAAAAAATATATAATGAAAGAAAGACCTGCAAATCATGATATTTTAAGAAAAGGTTGAAAACAGTGAGGTCATTATACCTGGAGAAAAGAGTATTTGTGGAGGGTTCTAGTCATCTTAAAACAGTGGAAATTTGGGGCAGAAATTTTACTTGTCTTAGGTGGTTTGCAAATGTGAGTATCCAAGCAAATCATCTGGATAAATTGGGACTAGGTTTGGAATTAATATGTGGGAGAAATTTCATTAACTCTCTGAAAGTGGCATGAACTACCTCTTGAGTGAATATGTTCCTTCTCACTGGATGTGCCAACTGTTATCTTGAGTATCACAGGAAATTTTGTAAGCAGGAATCAAAGGTTAGATAAAGGTTGAATTAAGTGGCTTCTAAATTTCCTTTTGTAAAGCAATTTACAGATTTAATGCTATCCCAATAAAAATCTCAATGACATTCTTCAAAGAAATAGATCGACTACTGATGAAATTCATATGGAACCACAAAAAACCTCGCATAGCTAAAGCCCTACTAACTAAAAAGAAAGAAAACGGAGGAATTTCACTCCCTGATTTCAAATTATACTACAGAGCCATAATAATTAAGA
>PVIJ01013737.1:0-37539 GCA_004024925.1 Scalopus aquaticus | reverse complement strand
CTTTCCTATTTGGATCCCTTGAATGTCTTTCTCTTGTTAATTGCTCTGGCTAGGACTTCCGGTATTATATTGAAAAGTAATGGTGAGAGTGGACATCCTTGCCTTGTGCCTGATCTTAGGGGAAAGGCCTTCAGCTTCTCACCGGCCAGAGCTCAGCATTTAGAATCAGAAGTATTTGTCATTAAATATATTTTCATCTGTTCTTGTTCAACAAACTGCACTGAAAAGGAGAACAAAGGATCGTGGGTCATATTCAGGTGCAACAAAAATAACTTCACCCTGTAAAGAAAAGGAAAAAAGAACCTGAGTTGTTCCCCATCAATAAAAGGCACCATCCTTTTATTGAATATACACTCAACAATTGTTCTATGAATTAACGAACGAACAAATGAGCGAACGAATGAATGCATATGAGAAAACCTGATTGTGCAGACTTTTCCTGTGAATAAAAATTCAACTTCTTCTCTCCCACCTTAAGGCCCAGGATGACCAGGCTACCATCTAAGCTGATGTGGTGGGTCTTAAGGTTGAATGAAGCTCACCTAGCCTTGAGCTGATTTTGATAAATCAACTTTGGGGATGGTTAAAAGATAAATTGATGACAACAAAACCCTGTCACTTTTTAAATGCCAAAATGCCAAAACTGTCTAAACAAAGACATTTTCTCAATTGACATAAAACAGCTCTCCTTCCTTTCTTCCCTGTCACTCAATACATGTTCAGCTGGGGTCCACGAAACCCCTCAGGAATCTTTATGTAATTTTAGGAGTCTTCAAGCCTCCTTAACTTACATGTACAATATTGTCTATTTGCATATATGTATTTTTCTGGGAATAGAGGACTTTCATTAGATTATCAATGCAATACACAACACTGAAATAAAAAACCACAACTTTCTAGCCTGTAGCTCACTTTCTGAGCATACCTTTCCCTTACAGCCTCAGGGAGAGAATAAAGTGCTATGTTTCTAGAGGGGGTAATTCTAATGAGCTGGAATTTCTTCTTACAGAAACTGACAACGTTGGGTCTTGAGAAATGGGTATGACTTGGGTCCATGGAGAGGAAGGGCAGACATTTCAGGAGAAAGGTTGGATGCACAGAGGCCCAGGGCCACGAGGCATGGTCAGGCAAACGCACACAGATCACCTTGGTGGTCCTGAAGGGCTCACATGGAGGGGGAGACAAGGAGAGTAAAGAGGTGATAATACAAGGCCCTAAGGAATGATCCCCCAGCCTGAGGCAAGACAGCACCCCATCAGTGCTAAAGCATTTTAGAAAGACTAATCAAGTGTGGATGGGTGGAATGGATTAGTGATGTGCTCAAGCATGCAAAAGAGGCTATTGCAGAAGTTAGGCAAAGAAAGATGGCCTGAAATCAGGGAGCTACATCTGTTCAGCACTGGAGCTCCACTGTGGACCCCCAGGCCAGGAACTCGGAAGACAAGCAATAAATACAGTGAGTGAGCATCTGGGCACAGATTTCTTAAGCAACAAATAATGAGGGGTCTCGGTGACTTGGATAGTTGTCTGGCTACTCACGGAGCCTAGCACAGCCCTGTGTAGAGGACATACTGAAGAAAGATCTCTTGACTTGACCAGGACCAGCTGAACAGACACAGGGGACAAGAGTAGGTGACTTCAAGCACTCTCTGAAAGAGGCTGGGTATGTACTGGCTCTATGAACGTGGAGTTATTTCTCAGGATAAGAAGCGAAAGTCCAGGAAATGTAATGGCAAGAAACTCCTAAGGGCAGGTTAACAGTTCCAGCCCTTTAAATAAGTATGCATGACACTGAGCCACTAAAAACCTCAGGGCTCTCTTTTAAGGTCCTTTCTAGAGCTAACCCATGCCCACATCTACATTTCTATGATTCTACACTTCCAGCCATTTTGAGCTAATTCATGACCCAGATGTACATGTCTATGATACTATACATTCTCTCAAATAATTCGGGCAAGACCCATGATGCTAAAATCCTTAAAGCTCCCTTTCCTTGCACCCTAGTTATTTCACAAAAACATATCCTAATACCTCAGTGCGCACAGGCAAGGCTCACGTGAGGTCTACACTGCAGATGTGACTCAATGCCACATTGTTCGGAGTCGGCAATCAGTCAGCTGTGTAGCCCATGACCTTGGTACTGTTTCTGTTCACAGTTTATTATGGTACAACAAAATGGTAAACTTTGATAATATAGTTCAATTCTATGTAAATTTATATTACCGCTGTATCGACTCTGATATATGAAAAGTAAAGTGTACTTCTGCTGCTCATTATTATATGAGTGGGGCTGTGGGTAGAGGGGAAGAATTTGTTTTTACAATGAGAGATAAAAGGAACCAGGCTTGGGTCATCTGTTCAACCAAAAGCACCTATTAAAATCAAAGCTCACACTCCTTAAGGTACTTTCCAGGAAAAAAGAAACACAGACCTTGAACAAGTAAACCCAATGACCAAAATGCCCCCTAATTTCATGTGTGTTTTTTTTCTTATAAGTAGCACCTGTTCATCAAATTGGAAAACACTTCAAATCTGGGTACATTAAGAATAAATAATGTAAAATTAAACCCCCCCCAATAAAGATGACATAAGTCACCCACACCACAGTGATTCTGTCTTGGCCATTTTGCTTCCATAGGCCATGATGGGAAAATAAAACCTGGGGATAGTCTAGTTACATCTACAAAATATGGAGTAGCCATTCCTGAGCTGTCAGGCCAGTATAACTCTCCTACAGGTGGCAGAGTCCATTCAAGCCCTGCAAGAGATACCTGGATAGAAGAGTTTCACAACTTCACTTTGAACATTGGCTCTCTAAGTAATGTACAACAAAAATATATATAATTCTACATACTCAATAATCATTCTTGGAGTAAACATACATCACATTTAATCCTATACAGTAAGAATAAATCATAGAAAAATTCCAACACAACTTTTTCCAGCTGAGGGTGGGGAAAAGACAACTCAGTCTTTCTGCAGACAGTCCAGAGTCCACCTGTTCATTACATTCACGTTTTTTAGCCAAAAGTTTTCCTAGTCACATAGACTACCCCCAGCCGGCCTGAGAACACACTTAGTAAAGAGAAAAGAGAATACACCGCCTAAACGAAAACAAATATAGGCTTATCCATTAGTATCTTCTCCACTATACTCTCACTAGGCATCAAACAGTCCTCTCAAATATGAATGGTTTTAATAAAATCCAACATTGTGCAGAGTAAGAATGTCCAACTAGGGTCTCTCAGCACTTCTCCCCAGTTCCATATGCCATACACAGTTGGTAAGCAGCGTCAAAAACGCTCCCCCTTTACCTCTTTCTATGAATCCATAGCATTTTAGGATTGCTTTTGCAACAGCAATATTCAAAGAGAGTCTTCTTCAAGTAAAGCACATGAACTTTTCAGAAGTTGCTGTCTTAACTCCATAAAGTTCTTACTCAGTGAGTGACTTGAGGTCAAAAGCAAAGCAGTTCTGTTTGCAGTTGAAAATCTTAGCACTGACTCTTCCTAGCCCAAATCCATGGCCATCACCCCAGGATCTTCACCCTACACCTCACTGGAAAAAGTTTTAAGTCAACAAAAACTATCTTTAGAGATAGAATGCCCTAGTAAATATGGGTAATCCCCAGTTCAAGTGCTCTATGGGGAGGGAGAAGGAATAAGTGGAGAGCATGAGAGTCTTAAGAAACAAGTCTATTTGTCCTCAGAGTTGCTTTCCTCTCACTAGGCAACAGCTGAAACCTCTAGAAAAGTTTCATGAATAAAACTACATAGAGTCTACACTGCACAAAGTGCTTTGATACCAGTAACACAATCTTCTTCCTACTCCAGTTTTTCAACATATCTTGCAAAGTTTGTTTTCAAAAAAAAAAAAATTGGCAAGCTTTTTACAAAAATCAAATACCTTCCCCTCCATCTCTATTAAATCCATAATTTTCCTGAGCTTTTTTCCCTCCAATTAAGTCAAACGTAGGTAACTTAACACCCCAGCGTCAACAAAGGACAATGTCCCAGTGTGCATTCAGGCAATGAAAGGTTTTTCTGCAAATACAAAGTAGAATTGAAGAACTGTAGCTATTGATGATTTGTAAAAATATTCCCAAGGGTCTTTCAACAAAAGACTTTGATTCAAGCAAGATGGAAAAATGGAATGATGACAGAATCCTAACTGTGCCTTTGTGAGTCTTACATCTGCTTGAACTTTTGCAAGTGACTGTGGTTGCTGTGGCCTGACTATGCAATTCCTTTGCCCTCAATTTCTTCGCATGCATGAAGAACAATAAAGGATAAAGTGTGTTTATGTCACACCTCTTCCAAGAGGTTGAAAGCTCGAATGTTACCACATGAATCCTCACAACACCCCTGTGAGGTAGGTAGGTGGGGAATATTGTTACCCCCACTTTACAGGTGGGGGAAATGAGGCACACAGAATTAAGGGACTTGCCCTAAATCACACAGCTAGTCACTGGCAGGGCTTAGAATAAAACTTATATTGATTAGCACCTAGCACAGTGCATTGCACATAGTAGGTGTTCATTGAAGATCTATGGATTTTATTTCACTTGTATCTCAACATACAACACCCACACATAAAACACAAGCAGCCACCACAGAACATTTATCTCCTATATTTTTTCTGATGACATCTCTCATGACTACGAACCTTGGTGGATGAGGAATATCCAAGAATCTACCTTGCAACTAAACGTTCAAGTTGAAGAGGATCACCATGATCATTCCGTGGATAACCAGCTCTTTCACCAGCTCAACCTTACAATATTAGTTTTCTAATGAAAACAAAAATGGATTTCAGGAACCATGCTGACATTTTTTTTTGTTTGTTTTTTGCCTGTTGGTTTTAAATGGAGCCATATGAATGAACAGTTCTGTGTTTGGTTTGTACAAATAAGAAATAAGGCTGCTATCGTCCAGTTAGCTTGTGAGAACTGTGCCAAGCACAAAGATCTCCTCCCAACTCAGATGGATTTCTACCTGGGATACCAGACCAAGCCCAGGGAGTGGCAACTCCGGCAGAAGGGGTCAGGGAGGAGGAACGTCACTTGCACTGTTCGTGGTCTGTGTAGTCATCCATGTCCACATCAGAATCAAAGAGCGAATGTCCAGTGAAATCTGTGTCTGGGGTTCTGGAAAAACTGTTCTCTGCTCCCTCATCTTCAAAGGTCTCTGTCCTTGAGTAAAAGCTGAAATCCAGCAGGGGAGTGTGGGTTTTGCTGCCTTCGCTGCTCTCCTCAGACTCATAGATGGTGTTGTCATCATCATGTTGCCACTCAGGCCAGAATTTCCTCCTTATCCTCTCGCAGTACATGGCCAGGTTGATCAGCTCACCTGTGGGGTGGAAGGCAAGGAGGGTTAGTGCTCCATGCCGACAGTCTACCGGCCAGTTTTTCTAGGAACTGGAAGAATGGAGTGAGGTGGACATTTGTGGCTTTTTCTCGCAGAGGTACTAGCAAAATACTTCAAATTTTGTACACATAATAAGACAGGTGAGTGGAAAAACTTTAATTCAGAGTATAGGCTGAATGAGATTTAGGAGTGAGTCCTATGTTGACAAGTGGGGGAAGTTTATCCAGAATGGCAGTTAAACTACCATCACTGGCTTTGGAAAGCACTTGATTATTTTATGTTGGCATATCAAGAGAACTAGTGTTTCCACTGGTTCATATTGGAAATAATTTTTAGTCCATGGAAATATACTAACTGTTAGATTAAGGCTGCCAGAAGAAACATTCACTCCACAAATATTTGCAGTGTTATTATGGGCTGGGCATTATGCCAAAAGTTATGTTAGGGTGGGAACTTTGCCCTAAATAATTCACAAAATGGGTAACTCAGGATTGTCTTTACAATGAGTGTGCCTGCTACATACATTTAGTAAAGCAGATTTTTTTTTAAATTTTTTAAGTATAATTCCACTGCTGCCCCACAACTGGACTACTTTTTTCATGCAGATCAAAGGAATGCATTGGTTAAGCTGCTAACATTGTCCAGGAATTTGTCTGAAGCATAACACTTTATTTGGCTTTCACTTACTAATTTCCAATGAAAAATGAAGAAAAAGGGTGAGGTTTTGCCTTTGATCCACCAGATGGCAACATTGTTTATAAATATATAATTCATGTCTATCTCATAAGATATATTGCCCTGATAATATTTTTTGGATGTTAATTTTAAGTTATATATATATATATAAATATACACATACACTTCATACATACACTTCTTATGAAGCTAATCCATGTTTTATTGAAGAAAATTAGAAACTATAGATAAGCAAAAATAAAAGAATTGCCAAAAATTCCATTTTCATATATATTCCAGAAATTTATGTATTTATATATATTTATATTTATTACATAGCATTTACTATATATTGTTTTCTATGCTATCTTTTCTACTTAACAGCTATAATGAAAATCTTTCCATTTTATATTATGACCACCTTGATACTGCTTAGCATTTCATTATACAGAGAAATCAGCTTCACATTGTTTTTCCAATCCCCTATTTAGACTGTTTCCATAATAATAGATCTATTAATTATAATTTGTAGCCATTTTTATTTTCTATCAAAGAATGGAATATATTCTCATTTGGGAAAATCAGAAGTCAACATAAAAAATGGGTAAAAATACATATAAAAGAGGGGCCTCCCCGGTGGCGCAGCGGTTAAGCGCTGCGCTGTGGAGCTGTCGGCAGCAGCAACACGAGTTCGACGCCCGGCTGGGGAGGGTCCCACATGGCGCGGCAGACCTCTCCTGCCTCGCCCGCTGCTCCCCTCAGCAGTGTATTTCTGATCTGCCTGTTCTGCTACCCGCTCCGTCTCTGGTGAACCCTCTCGCCGCCCCACGCCTCTGGCCTGTACCCCAGCTTGTATGTATAAATAAAAAATTTAAAAAAAATACATATAAAAGAAAACAAAAAAAGCATCTATAACCTCATCAATCCAAACTTTACGTGATTAACAATTTGGACTAATTTCTTTGAGTATTTTTTCTATTTATTTACTGTTATCATTTACTAGTCATATAACTATTATTTCCTATAGCACTACTGTAAACTTTTCTTACGTCAATGAAATTTTTCAAAACTTGAGCACTGTTCGGCTTAAATAAACACACCCCCTACAAAACATTGTGAAGCTAACCCCCTGCTTCATGGGCTCTGAGACCCAACGAACTCGTATCACTTCCAGGTCACCGTGTTCAGTGTTCTCAGATCACCGTGTTCACCCCACACTGCGTAAGTGTCCATTCTAATTGTCCTCTACTCGAAGATTTCTATGTACACTCTCAGGAGCCAGAAGCTGAGAAGCACCATCGCTGCTCCGTTTGGGAAGGTGCATGCAGCACCTTCACTTACGTTCCCCCTCAGGGAAGCAGTCACAAAACACCTCACCAGGTATTGCTGCAGTCACAGTAACTGACATTGGAGAAAAGTGTGGAAATAGCAGCAATAGGGTAAGGGGTTGAAAGGGAAGCACCAAAGATGAATTATGATCACCTCACAGCAATTCCTGGGGAGAGATCTCTTTGCCCAAATCAAGTCCATTCCCTATGGCAACCAAGAAAGCAGAATCTGTTCACAAGATCAACAGGCTCTATATGATAAATAATTCTATCGGCTTCTTTTCTGGATGATCTTTACAGCCTGTTTCTTCACCTTTCTTCCAGGAGAACGGATCCCTTTCATGATTATGTAGTATTAATACCACTTCAGTGTGCAATAATAAAAATTAATAATAAAGGCAAACGTATATAGTCCTTTCAGGCACTGATTGAAGTGCTCCATTCATCTATTGAATTTATATTAACTTCCTTAGTTCTTACAACAATCCTATGAAGCAAGAATTATTTTTTTATTGTTATTTATATGTTTTACATTGTGTATTTCCCTTGGGTAACCCACCACCAATTCACCCGTGACCCATCACCATCATCCCTTGTGTGAAACAAGAATTATTAACATTCCCATCCATAATGGGAAAACTGAAGCAACAGAGAGATTAATTAACTTGCCCAAGGTCACACAGTGGCAGAGCACAAGAGGTCTCCAGACTTCATGCCTTTTACTGTGTCTCTACTCCGCCATCTTACTGAGAGGTGACATGCTGCTCACCTGCCTCAGTTTCCTATATACTATTTTGCTTGGTCCCATCCATCTATCAATCCCACTCATTCATCCATTCATCCATCCACTCTTTGGGTGGCATGTGAGAAAAGCTAGACACGCAGAAGAAACTGGAACTGCTCTGATCTAGCAGATTCATATCTAAGGTTCTTTCTTCCCATCTTCCATATTTAAAAATTGTTACATTTCAGGCCTCCCTGGTAGCGCAACAGGTTAAGTGCAGCACTGTGAAGCTATCCAGAGCCACTGCGGCATGAGTTCAATACCTGGCCAGGGGGATTCCCACATGGTGCAGCAGACCTCTCCTGCCTCACCTGCTGCTCCCCTCAGCAGTGTACTTCAGTCGATCCGCCTGTTCTGCTCCCCACTCTGTCTCTGGTGGATCCTCTCACCACGCTACGCCTCTGGCCTGCATCCTAACTCTTGTACACATAAATAAATCTTTTTAAAAATTGTTATATTTGGTTTTTCTTTTGAATCTTGTGTCCCTGGCCTTCCTGAATTGAAGATGAAACTGCTCAGTGGCACAATGTCCACAGGCTCCTTGGAGGAGGTCGCCACCCTCCTTCACAGCACATTTCATGCCCAGACCTTCCCGCCTCACATCCCCCTCTGGTTTCTATTATATGTGCTACTTAGTGCTGATCCCATTTATAGCCTCTCCTGCTCAGCTGGGGCATAAACACCTGGATTAACTCTCATTGATTCCTTCCCCAATCCTAAAAACTGAACCTTGATGCCCACTACCACTACCCCAGCCCCCAGGCACTTTCCTAGGGTTTCAAATTGGAAATGACTTCAAACAATTCCCAGTCACCAGTCGAGGGGAAGCCTCTCCCAAAGATCCCAGCTGCCACATGCATATTTATCCCAACACCCCCCTCCACCATACACACACACACACACACACACACACACACACACACACACACACACACACACACTCAAGACCTGAACCCTTGATATCAAGCCGAAGTTGACTTTTCTGTCCCCCTTGCCAATGTGAATTTTACTTCTGGCTACCAACCTACCCTACCCCCAAACATATTTCATGCCCTAGCTCTGGTCCCATTCACCCCCACTTCCACTCTCCAGTTTATTACTGTAATCCCAACAGGCCTTATGGATAAGAATATACAGCAAAGATACAAGATTGTGTCAATTTGGTGAAAAGGTACATATAATAATGTTACTACTACTACTTTGCATACCACCAGGCTTACAAAGCACTTGCTGACACTCCCATTATCCCACAATCTTGAACTATGGTGCTCTGCTACTCTCAGTATATTATCCATAGATAACACCAAAATAGAAGAAAGGAGCACTTCAAACTCAAATGACACAAAATCATGACTTGTTTTGCGTATGAAATATCTAACACTAGGCCTGACTCCAAGAAAGTATCTAAACGGGCAGTGAGTCCATCAGCCCCACACAACCAAGGCTGCTGCAGCACTGGTTAAACCACAAAGCTGTAAACAGCCATGTCCAAGAAAAATTAAGGAAAACCAACATAACAAGGGCATTTTTAGACATAGTGGTAAGTCTATTATGTAGAGAGTGGGAAGGAAAGCCTGGTATAAAACATGGCAATATTCATGCCAGCTTTGCTAAGAAGACAATCTGAGCAGCACAGCAGGTGAGAAGCCCAGTCTCTCCCCCACTCCTAAATATCCTGACCCTGTTTATGGACACCACAGCCTGGTGTTTCCAGAAAGCACAGTCAACCCCACAATTACTGACCTAGAATTCTCTATTCTGTTACCCTCCATCCTCCAGCAACTCCCAAGCCCTAAGGAGGTTCGCAGAGCTTACCTTTGATCAGCCGTTCAGGTCTTGTCCCAGGTAAGGTCCACATTGCCTGGGCCAAGTGTCCAAAGACAGTGGCATCAAGAGTGGAGAGCTTGGGGCCCATGATGTACTTCTTATCACCTACAGCAGACAGAGCAGAGAGGTCAGTGGGCTGCCCCATGCTGCCAGACAGGCATGTGATCGCCGCACCCACAGATAAGCACTCAGGCAACTATGCATCCAATGTTCTGAAGAGTGAAAATGCATGCATCACTCCTTTTGCTTAAAAAAAAATTAAAAAACGAATGGAGGTTCATGGGTAAAGGTCTAACTGGTCATAACAGACCTCTGGAGGTAACTTCCACTCTCAAACTCCAGTAATTAAAGCTTGAGATGCTTGAGAATACATGGAAGCTTGCAAAAACCATCTCAAAAATAAAACAAACCAGGCACATCCAACCTCAGCACCTACTTTATTAAATTAATATGTTGCCTCAGGAAAAATGAGAGACTTGAGCTCTTTTAGAACTTCAGAAGCAAGGTTTCCATGATGACCCCATCGTGGCGGCAAGGATGTCACCATGGAGTGAGTACCAGCTTCCCCAGAAAGCACTAAGGAAAAAGAAGTGATAAAATTCCAGGCTCAGTCCTGGAATCCGGCTCCCATACAATGAGGTTTCACTGCTGTTCCCTCTCTCCTCCACCACTGCAGACCTAGTTCAGGTCTTATAACCTGGTCTCTCACATGCGACCTATTAAAGCTGCCCCAGTCAGCTGCTGCAGCATAGGGGGCACTGGACCTCCTGGTTCACATCCTGGCACCACTGCCACTCACTGTGGAAGCCTGGTCATGGCCTGGCTTCTCAAAATCTTACTTCTCTCATTGGGAAAATGGGGATGATATTAACAGCACCTATTTCTTAGGGTTATCGGGAGGATTAAATGACACACTGCAGGAGAGCACTTAGTATCATTTTGAAAATAGCTCAGTGAACACCAGCTGTCATGTCAATTGTCCCTCTGTTCCTCTAGTCCACTCCATACCCCACCTGGACTTAAATCTCCAAGATACTCTTTTCATTATGTCACTCTTTCCCAGATACTTCAATGGGAATTGGGATATGAAATAAAATCCAAAATCAATTTGGATTTCATTTATTATACGATACCTTCAACACATATTCCAACTTTATCCTTCAATCTTTCCTTTCTCTGACAAATATTGGGATCACCCCCTACCCTCTGCACCTCTGGCCTACACCCTAGTTCCTGTATGCATAAATAAGTAAAATAAATCTATAAAAAAAAAAAAAGGCTGGGTTTCCCCTAAGTAACCAGGACATGTGTGTTTCTCTGCCTTGAGACACAAACTGAAAAACAAGCTCTTTCTGATTCTTGAGCCTGCAGGCTTTGGACTAGAACCAAAGCATCGACTCCCCAGCTTGCCGACTCGCCCTGTGGATCTTGGGACTAGTCAACCTCCTAAATTCATGGCCCTGTACTTTATAATCAATCAATCACACACACACACACACACACACACACACACACACACACACACACACACACACCCTATTGGCCTGTTTCCCTACAGAACCTTTCTCAGGACATCACATCAGGGAATCCATAACATCTGTATATCTTATTGCTGGTGATAACCTTGACCGCATGGCAAGGTCAGCGTCCATAAGGATTTTTCACTACAATGCTACCATTTCTTCCTTTTGCAATTAATGATCTTGGGAGAAATTTGTTGAGACTACATAAATATCTTATTTCTCCTCAAACTTTGCCCCACTAATTTTAGCATCCACTGGTGGATGTCATCTGAAATAGTCATTACTGTGGTATTTGCCTAATCATGATTTTCTATTTCTCTCATTCCTTCAACAGTATTGATTAAAATTCTACTGTCCTCTTCATCCCATTTACTAATGTATGCAATTATTTATTTATGTAAGTATGCACTTGTCAATGATTATTTTATCTCAGTACTCTCATTATTTTGTTGCTCAAATTGTACCAGCTTTGGTCTTTTGGAACTTCGCATTTTTATAAAGGAAACAATTTAAATTTGACTCTGCTTAGAGATGAAGAGGCCAGACTAAAGTCTCAAGTCTTCAGCACTCCCGGATTTCATCAGTTGGTCCCAGATCATACAACCATGTGGTTTTAGTAAAAACAAAACAACAAAGGCACTTCTGAAGGGCACTGAAGAAGTAGGCCTGGGTGATGAGGGAACTCAATTTTCAGTAAATTACCCCTCCAGCTTCTGGAGGAAAGGACATAAGTAGCTAAAGGCTATCTGAGCACCTGAAACCCTCTGCCAGCCTCCAGTTGAGTGTGTGGACCATGAACCATTGATGAGAGCAGAGGCTGAAGATACCCAAACCCTGGGGTATGAGGGACCCAGGGTACATCAGGAGCCAGCTTCCGAGCACCAAAACAGCTCCCCGAGGGTACAGAGTCTCCTGACAATGAAGGTGAACCCAAATCACAACAGGCCATGGAGCACACCCAGCAAATGAAGGCAGAGTGACTGCAAGAACCCAGAGTCATTTCACAGACTTCCATGGCTGGACCTCCAAGTAGCCATCAGGAAACAGACAAGTGAGGAAACGCAAGGACAACGACCAAGCAGCTAAAAGGGAGGGAGCTGTGGATCTGGAGCTGAGCCCCAGGTGAGAGCAGTAGGAGCTGGCTCCACTCAGGGCTAGGGAATGACAACTGGTGCTGGGTGTTACTACAATCTGATCCTACCTTTCAGTGGTTCGGGCAACTCCTCTCTGTGAAGACCATGTTGTAGATGCAAGAACCACTGGGGCACCCAAAGATGACCCAAAAAAAAAGTAGGGAGCATGAAGACATGAATAACAAGACTGTTCCAGGGCCCTAAAGGGTATTTATTCTCTGTATCCTAAGACTTACACTCACTGTGATTGGAATCTGTCATATTGTTGGTCAAAACCTTAAGTGACCCAATTAACCCAAGGCTGCTCATCCTGACCTCTAACCCTGACCTCTGGCCAGCCCCACATTGTCTTCAATGTCTCCTGTGATATACAGCTACAGAGGGTTGGCCAGGACCCAACACAGACAAGAGTATAAATGGACTGACGTGTGGGCTAGGTCCTTCACCTCCATTATCTGCCCCAGCCCCCATGAGGACTGACTGAGGTGATGGCTGGGAGATGATGGGAGAAGGATGAATACAGAGGCCAAAGCCACATAGTTGTCCAAGGAAAAGTCACCATGGGGCAGTCTAAGAAGAATGGCCAGTCTTCCACCCTGAAGTTGTGTTTCTGCACCATTCAGCATACCTCCTAAGCAGGTGCCCAGGAAGAGTCCATCTGAACAGGAAGACATTTTTCTTTTCTTTATGCTATTTTTTAATGTGTGTGTTTTTTTGGGGGGGTGGGGGGGAGTTGCAAAAGTTCCTATATTCTTTTTTTCTTTTTTAAATGCTAGGTTAGTAGAGGCTTAACCATAATGGAAAGTCTGAAGAAGGAGGGAAAGGGGAACTGATATTTACCAAAATTAACCCTTTGCACTCCAGGCCTTTTTCGCGTGGGCGAACCAGCCACTCGAGACAATTTCAGCTATATTAGGGAAGCGTTTTACAGGTACTTTGAAATCATGTTATACTCAAACAAGTGTATACAAATAATAAAATTTCACCAATTTATTTATTTTTACATTGAATACAACAAAATCTGTTAAATATTACACTCTGTGATTAGTTTTTGTGTAATATTTAGTCAAACAATCCCCAAGATGAAGCCTCGGTTTGTCAGGACAAGTATCACAATGCTAAACTGAGATTAACTAATCTAAGCTAAGAATTGGCTAAGGATGCAGGCCGAGCCTGGTCCATGAAAGTAATTGCAATAAGATTATCTTATCACACATCGGAAATAAACATATTGACTTCCAAACCGCTTGGGCGCCCTAGCAGCGCCACTTGAGTGGACGCATTAAACTGCCGGGGCCAGAGCAGCGCCGCTCTAGTAGACGCATTACACCACCGGGCACCGGAGCGGCGCTCCTCCAGTGGATGCATTAAACCTCTCGAGTGCAAAGGGTTAACCCTTTTGAAGGTTTTTGAAAATTACTGTACATGTGATTTTTTTTTCCTGTTCATACATTTGTGCTGCCTGTGTACTCTTGGCACATTTCAATAAAATTGTTTGGAAAAGGAAGCAAAAAAAAAATCCTTAAGGAACATAGCTTTCCCATGAGAAAGCTGAACAGTAATCAATTCTAATGAGCAGTCTATGTTTGGCCATCAGGGCCAGAGGAGCTGAGCTCTACAGACAGAGTCCACATTCCCAGAGAATTTTTCTCATTTTATGAGGATCATTCTAGGTTCCTCAAACACTTTCAAATGCCTGAGCAATCACCAAAAAGCTCATAAAGACCTTTGGCCACCAAACCAGTCAGAACCTACATAGAGCAGTAGACATTACCCAGATTCACTCAATGGATACAGGTGCTTTGAAATGAAATCAAATTGCTATCAACTTTATCTCTGAAAATGGGATTCCTGTGCCTTTTCAAATGATGTGCCCATGAGTAGCCTGGACATCACATCAAAATTCTGTGTGATGTTTCTTTTCAAGTGAGGAATGAGGTTAGGTTTGTTCTATGGGAAGCCTCACTACTCTCTTGTCCACATATCCTGACCATTACACAGTCAAGCATGTCCTATTCGACTCCCTCCCCAGAGCATACTACTTTGTCAAAGATAAGTGACCCCAAAGGCAGAACCCTCCTGTGTGCCGGCCTCAATGGAATCTTGGAATGTATTTGGTTTCTTCACAGCCAAGATGACAGTATTCCTGCTAGAATCAGAACAGGTAGTAATAATAGTCTCTGCAGAGACTGAAAGATAAGATACCTTTTATGAAAGATGTAAAAGCTTTTATTGAAATAACTCGAGGCAACTGATATCTGGTGCCTGCCATCCTCCATGGCAGAGGCAGCACTTTCATCTGCTGACTGTCTGGCTTCCGTCTTCACAATTAAGCAGCAGCTGGAGGTGTCTACTGGGAGTAATGGGGTCGAAGCTATGTAGGTATATTTGTTATTGCCAGCTACATAACAAATTCACCCCAAATTTAGCAGTTTAAAACAAACATTTATTGCCTTACAACATTAACTGCCTCACAATTTCTGGGTCAAGATTCCAGAGAGCCTTATTTGGGTGTCTCTGGCTCAGGGACTCTCATTGCCTAATCAAGATGTCAGCTTGACTTGGACGGATCTCTTTCCAACTGCTCACTTCCTGTTAACAGGACTTAGCCCCTCACTGGCTCTTGGCCAGAGATATCAGTTCTTTGGCATGTGGACCTCTGCACAGAGCAGCTCACAACAGAGCTGAATTCCATCACAGTATGTGCATTGGAAAGCAAGAATAGAAGAGAATGCCCAAGATGGAAGCTGTTGTCCTTTTGCAACCTAATCTTAGAAGGGACAGCTCATTGCTTCTGCCATATTTTATTTGTCAGAAGCAAATCAGTATGTTCCACCTAGACTCAAGGGAGGGAATTTCACAAGAGGATGAATACCAGGAGGCAGGCATATTGGCAGTCATCTTGAGGCTGCCTACTAAAGGAGGAAAATACGAGAACTACATTCAAAAAGTATTTTGAGATTAAATATAATATTTGCAATTTAATTTTAATACTTCTACACCAAAAAAATGGTTAAAGTAAATATGACATATTAGCATCTTTTAAATTGAAGTCATGATGATGAAACTGCTGAACTACTATACTATTCACTTCTCTGAGTGCTTGAAAATTTTCATAATAAAAAAAAAAATCAAAAACATTGATCTCGGGGCCTCCCTGTGGCACAACGGGTTAAGCACAGCACTATGAAGTTATCCAGAGTCACTACAGCAGGAGTTCGATGCCTGGCCAGGCAGATTCCCACATGGCGCAGCAGACCTCTCCTGTCTCGCCTGTTGCTCCCCTCAGCAGTGTACTTCAGGCCATCTGCCTGTTCTGCTCCCCACTCTGTTTCTGGTGAATCCTCTCACCACCCTACACCTCTAGCCTACACCCCAGCTTGTATGCATAAATAAATCTTTAAAAAAAAAAAACACTGATCTCATTCATTAATATTGAGTCACAGGGGAAAATTGTATCAAGTATGCTAAATCTTAAAACATAATATACGAGAGACATTCCCCAATGTTTAAATAGCCAATGCTAAATCACCCTCATTTAGAAGGTAAATGAACTCAGCTACTTGAGGGACTTACTTGGTACCTAAATGCCCAGATAGTAATCAGAATGGTTTTTTTGTGATTGTGTCTGTATTAGAAAGTTTTTTATTCTAATCATTCAGGAAATGAAACCCTGAAAACTTAAATACAAAATCAAAGGCAGTTTTCTCAGTGAGAGGAAAGAGCTAGAATACTCAGAAGATAGAGACCAGATCGCTTCTGTCAGAATTATATCAACCAATTTGTGACGATAAACAAGCCAAAGAGATTTCCAAGAACTCAGTACTTATTAACATTGAATTTTATTCTGCTAAAAGTATTTTTTTGTTTTATGAATAAGCAACATATTTTTCCAACTGAAATAGCAACAATTAAAATGGAAAAGAAATGAGCCATGGTGGCGCAACGGGTCAAGCTGTTGGCAGCCGCGGTGCGAGTTCAATGACAGGCTGGGGAGATTCCCACATGGCGCAGCAGACCTCTCCTGCCTCACCCGCTGCTCCCCACAGTGTGTTTTGGTCTATCTGCCTGTTCTGCTCCCCACTCTGTCTCTGGAGAACCCTCTCGCCACCCCATGCCTCTGGCCTGCACCCCAGCTTGTATGCATAAATAAATCTTTAAAAAAATAAGAAAAAAAGAAATGCGCCAAACTATGTGCCACAACTGTTTAGTCCCCATAAGAATGCAAACACTTTAACACAAACAGGGCCTGGCTCCACCAACCCCTGACTACGTAAGGCTATCTGGGCCCCCAGGCCAGCAGCCCTCCCACCTTCCTCTGGAAATCTGGATGGAAAGGATGCAAAAAACAGAGTTGATGCTTTGAGGATCTAATGATCCTCTCCATTAGTGAACTGTGAGAAATTTAGAGTTACTTAGTCATTGAGTAACATGCAGAGACTTTTCAAAGTAAATCACTTCCACTTTAGTCCATAAGTATAGGACTCCAAGATCAACTTGTAATACCGGAACCAAATCAATACAGATAAAAATAGATTTTATGGTTTCCAGGGTAAATTATTTCTCTCCTTGAGGTGATTTTAACAAGCCACCCACACAGAGATAAAGAAGTTGTACAGGAACACAAGAAAAGTGTGTCATTAGTGGCTGAGCCTGAGACCATCCCCTCACCTCTCTGAATCTCATTTGCTTTTCCCATCTGTACAGTAATTAGTTATCAGGAACGCTGTAAGGCCATAACATCTTCAAGATGCTGTTAAAAATCGAGTCTAGGGGCCTCCCTGGTGGCCTAAGTCTCAGCACTGTCACCATTGCAGCCTGAGGTCGAATTCAGGGAGCTTGAATTCAGCAGCAGACCTCTCCTGTCTCGCCCGCTGCTCCCCTCAGCAGTGTATTTCAGTGGATCCACCTGCTCTGCTCTCCACTCTGTCTCTGGTGAATCCTCTCACCCTCCACAACTCTGGCTCACACCCCAGTTCTTCTATGTATAAATAAATCTAAAAAAGCATCTAAAATATATCCACACAAAAAGCTCTGCAGTCTTCATAACAGGGTTTTGACATGGAAAGGAATAAGGACTGGGCTAAGTTTCACGCAGAAGGACCCAAACAGGGTCGCCCTCTCTACAAAACTGCAAAGCAGGCCCAGTTTGTTGATAATTTTATCACCTCCTTTATAAAAGACTATCATTTTCTCCCCTTTGGTACCTGCCACATCAAGACACAGTCACTTCATGTGAGTTTCCTTAGCTCTTTACTGGCTCAGTCCTCCTGCTCTGTTTTAGATTACAGACATATTCAAATCACTTGCTGAATTTTTTAAATGCCTTTCCCCAGGACCCACTCTCAGAGACTGAGTTATTTGGTCGAGCATGGGACCTGCACAACTGTGTTTTGTAAACTCTCCGAGGTGATTCTCATGAGCAAACAGGGCTGAAAACCTTTGCCTGGACCAGTCTCTGTAATTTAGAAAGGGCTTAGAAGAGGCATTAGGAAAAAACTGCTTTGAGATTCCAGAACATTCCTTTTAGTGTCTATTATTGTCTTCATTGTTCTAGCTAGAATGGCAGGCATAATTACTTGCGTGTCTTTATCCTCCTCTGTCCTCTGTTCACAGTTACTCAATATATGCTAAATGTGCTAAAATGTGCATTATAACCTGACACTTTAATCCTTATCTGCTCTCTAGTTCTAAAGGCTTTCCCTGCCACTGGAAGGCCTGGTGTGTGGCTGCCTGCCTAGGCCTGAACCTAATTCACCTAATGTGAATGCAGTGTTGTTTGCATGATATACTTAACAGAGTAGGAATAGCCACTAATAAAATAACCTATTCCTATACTTTTTAAAGATTTATTTTATTTATTTATGCATAAAAGAACTGGGGTGTCAGCCAGAGTTGCAGAGGGTGAGAGGAGTCACCAGAGATAGTGTGGGGAGCCGAACAGGCAGATTTACTGAAATACACTGCTGAGGGGAGCAGCGAACGAGACAGGAGAGGTCTGCTGTGCCATATGTGGTTTAGTTCCCTGGGCGGGGATAGAACTCATACCACAGTGGCTGGCAATAGCTTGATAGTGCTAACACTCAATTCAACTCACATATACAAAAGCAAATTATGAGCTGCATGTCCTGACTCCTTGTTGTTACTTTAGATTATCCCTTGCAGTAATAATTCCTTCCAAGTTTATCTGTAACCAAAGAAAATTAATAAAATAGGGTCACTCATTCTAGAGAGAAATGAAATTATTCACAAATGATCTACAAGTGGGCACCGAATGATATACCAATTTCTTTGTGACATAATTAAACCTACAAACTCCCCACCTGAAAGAAGAGAAAGCTGGCAATATAAGGGGGAAAGAGGAGGACAGGGAACGAGTGCTTAGAATCACTTAAGTGTTCCATTACCATCTCAAACAAAAACCAGAGACTCTGGACCAAAATATTTAAGATTTCATTGTTCCAGTATTATAAGACATTTTATAGAGAAATCGTGGTCATATTTTTCTTAATAAAATCCTAAATATTGACTTACTTATTAAACAAACATGTATGACCTTTGAAACTGTGAAATTCAGCTTCAGAAAGTATGACCTTGTTTTTACTCCCACTAGCAGAGTATGTCAGTACCTTGTCTATACCCTCACCGATACTGCATATTATTTAAAATATCAGAACAAGGGCCTCCCTGGTGGCACAGGGGTTAAAGTCTCAGCACTATCAAGCTTTTGCCAGCCACTGTAACATGAGTTCGATCCCCGGCCAGGGAGTTTCCCACATGGCGCAGCAGACCTCTCCTGCCTCGCCTGCTGCTCCCCTCAGCAGTGTATTTCAGTAAATCCACCTATTCTGTTCCCTACTCTGTCTCTGATGAATCCTCTCACCCCCAGCCTCTGCACCTCTGGTCTACACCCCAGTTCTTGGATGCATAAATAAAAAAATTCTTTAAAAATAAATTAAATATCAAAACAAAACTTTGCTAATTTAATCGAGTGCCTCATTTTTAAACTTGTATTGCTATTGCGTTGCTATATTAAATAAAGAGGCTGAGCTCCTCATGTATTTACTCACCGTTTGTGTTATTTTTACAAGTTATCATTTTATGTCTTCGCCTAGTTCAGGTTTTGCCCCTTCAGGTATTCACTTTTCTTACTGATTGTAGAAGCTCTTCATATATTTAGTAATATTCTTTTTTTACATGACACAAACATGTTTCCAGCTTGCCATCACAGTTTTAACTTACTTGTAGAAATTTTTGACATACAGGAGTTATGTTTTATTTTTCCCTTATAATCTAGCAATGCAACATTTTTTACATAGTTTCTCTTTTCGTGCCATGTTTAGAAAAACCTTCCAAAGTTCAAGATTCTATAAAAGTTTCCCATATTTTATTCTGACAGATTTATGATTTTATTTTTTACCTTTAAATCCTTAACCATTTGGAATTTATCCAGGTATATGGCATAAAGTCAGGGTTCTAAGGTCAGTCTCAGTATCAACATCATTTACTGAGTTAGTCTTTTTGCCAATGATTCAAAAGTCTGCCTTTCTCATATACTTTATCGCCGCTCATGTGTCTTTCTTATATTAATTTCAAACTCAAAATATTCACAAGTGAAATTCATGAACCTCCCTCTTCTTCATGGTTCTCCAACTGTGAATCACCATTTTGTTTACTATGAAGAACTTGGTTACTCCTTACCCCTGTGGGGTCCATCACTAGCCCCCTCTCCCCACATACATATAGCAAATCACTAAATGTCAGTTGATTGTTTCTAAAACACTCTACTACCATGCCTATAGTCCAAAAGTCTTATCATCTTTCCTGGACTCTGGAACCTCCAAAACCACTCTTAACCCCACCCCATTAAACATAAATAAGATCATACCACTTCCCTATCTCCAATGTCTGATGGCCTCCATTGCTCTTAGAGCTGAAAATTATTTATGGACATGCGAGGCCTATATCTTTTAGCCCCTGCCTACCTCCACCTCCACCTCAAGCCACAGTTCTGCTCTCACTGGCCAACCCGACACATGCCATCTTTTCATTCCTTGAAGGCTACCAGGAGCTTTTCATCTCAGAGCCTACACAGGTGATGTTCCTTCTAATTCCATGCAAATCTTCTCTATCTCATCCTGGTTCCTCTTCCTCACACAAGCTGCCTAACTCCAGCTTATCTTTGACAGCCCAGTTAAATGTCATCCCCCCCACAAAAAAAAAAAAAGCCTTCTGTAACCCCCTCCCACCCCAGCCATGGTAGTTTCCCTTGCAAAATTGCCCTTGTTGCACCCAGTACTTCTCCAGCATGGCACTGCTCACATATGTTGCTGCTATAAACGTTTATGACAATCTCCTCAGCAGTAGTTCAGAGCTGGGCTCAACTTGCTCACCACGGCCCCCAGCCCCTCACAAGGAGCCCAGAACACTGCTGAATAAATGTGTGTGACCCATTCAGCCAGACCGATACGTCCCAAGTCAAAGGAAGTACCTTCCTATCTGAATCCTACCATAAAATAGTTTCCTTCCTAAGGTCTCTAGCCAGTCATGACTCAGAGCAGTTCCTGGAAACTGCAGGTTCCAGCTGCAGAGCCCATTACTGTCGCTAACTATCCGCTAAATGCATCCATAAATCTTAACATTTGTTCCCAAATTCAAAAATCCTGGAGTCCAGGGTTGGTTGTCTGCTAATTGACACACTTTCATTCTTTCTTTCACTTATCAAACAGATATTTATAGTTCACCAACAATGCACAGCGAGGTCTCAACTGAAACTGCATTTTTATTATTCACTTCCCATCCTGAAGCCTGTCACCCCAGCCTAAGCCCTAAGGGTCAACTGAAAAGAAACAGGTCTAGCATCAACCCACCCTCAAACCCCTACACCCACAAGGGCCTGTTCCCTCATTTTCCTTAGTAGCGCTTGGCTCCAGTCAACTTTAAGAAAGTTGCATTCCAAAGGCATCAATCATGTACTGTGACTGGGAGAAGTTTGAGAACCACCAGGCAAGGCATATAAAGCCACAAAAAGGGTCTGACAACAACCTAAGCACGTTGCCCAAAAGCAGCAGCTCCTGTGCCATAGCGACCACTTTCCCCTCCCTGAATCTATTCCTTACTGAAGCCCAGTTTTGTCTTGGGGTGAGCTCACTGACACCAGCCGTCTTTTTCCTTTTTCCGACATGCAAGAGGAATAGGGGGCTCTCAAACCAGCACTCCCACTTCCAGAGATTTCTGACCTGGACTTAGAGGCATACCGCAGCATGGCCTTTGTACCTTTTCTTCAACACACGCCCCTCCCTGAATCCTGGACTGCCAGAGTTCACATTCTCCTGAACTGCATGGCTACCGTTGCTCCAGAGTGAGGCTTTCCTTCTAGACTGAGGTATGGAATCGCAAAGGCACTCCCAGTTAAGAGTGGACGAGATTTCCTATTACTAATCACAAAAGCTGACTTTAATCTCCTACAAATTATTTAGCTAAGAACTAAGTGATCAAATAGCTATGTATTTGAAAAATGAAAAAAATTCAGTGCAACAGCGAAATACAATCATTCTGTGATGCTGAACCACACTGGAAATACAAGGTCTGAGAGGAAGCACACATGGCAAAGTTCTGCACAACTTTGCATTTATTTTATTAAATAATCAACAGCCAGGTTCACACATACATAGTTATTAAAATAACCAACAGATTTGGTTCTTTGACATGTGCCAATCAAAGTCAACAAGGACTAAAAATTAAGCCTCCCAGAGCCATTTTATGACTCAACAGAAGGCTTCAGTGGGGGAAGGAGCAGGAAGTGCACTGCATTTATTAGTCTAGCACAGTTGGCTGGAAATCAGCCTGTTTTGCTCATTCCATTTACAAATTCCACTTTATTATTTGGCACTTTCAATAGAAGCTCCCAAAGAGATCATTTCTCAAGTACTTCAGCCTAGAGTTTTAACACATCTCCTTCTTAGGGGAGCCAGTCTCCTAAGGAAGAGTAGAACCTCAACTAATAAATCCAGGAAATCGATGAAATGAATCAGTAAAAATATTCCATGTATTTAAATCTGTACTCAACCTTCAGGAGCAACATCATGAAACATTTTTAAATTACACTGGAGACATTTTAACTTGCCAGTTCAAGTTCTGGCAACTTTAGGAAATCCTCATAAAGAAAGAATCCTTAATAAATCTTTTTTAAAAATAAGTAAATAAATGAAGAATCCTGACATATTACAAGTTCTTCACTTCATATCACAATTCATAAGCAACTTCAGTTATTGCTGGGTCAGAAAACAGCACCAGTCTGGAGCCAAACACCCTGGATTTGATCCCTGGTCCCTTCTTACTCCTGTGTGACTATGGGCAAGTCTCTCTCACTCTTTCTGTGCCTCGTTCTCTTCATTGGCCTCGTGGGTGGTGTTACTTCAGCTCTGTTCTGGATTTCACCAGCTAGCTTCACTTCAATCGCATGTCTAATGGCCAGAGATGAGGATCTTTATGCTAATGCAGAAGTTATAAATTTCTTATTCTCTTTGTTTTCCCTCCACCTCAAGATCATACCTGTATATTTGGGATTAATAATGGAAGAGAAAGATAAAAGAGGCAGAAGTCAAAACAGAATTTTGACTGGTGAATCTTATATTAGTTTTCCTGGCATGAAGTATGATGCCAAGCACATAGGATCACGTTGGTGAAGAATGCTTAGTGAGAGAAAAAAAAAATAGCTGTAATATATTAAGTGAGGGAAAGCAAGATTGGGAAAGTATGTGTGTGTGTGTGTGTGTGTGTGTGTGTGTACACAAATACATAAATATGACTCAAAATTATGCATAAAGTATTGGGAAGATATGTACCAGGAGGTTAACTGTAGCTAATGACACATTATAAGATTAACTTTTCTTCTCTGTACTTCTGAGCCGTTCCAAATTTCTACAATTAACTAAAATTGACAAATCAGAAAGTATCTTTTCACAAAGACATCTTTCCCAGACAACACTTCCTAATGGATCTGGGTTATACACAAAATTTGTAAAAGTGATAAGAGCTAACACTTAGTCTGTACCAGACAGTGCAGTTAAGTCCATTACATAAATTAACTCACTTAGTCTTCTAATTATCGCACTAATTAATTAAATTATCACACTATGATGTAAGCATTGTTCTGACTCCCATTTTGCAGATGAGAGAACTCAAGCATGAAGTCACACGGTGTTAGGGAAGAGCCCAAGGCATGAACCCAAGGGATGTGACCCCAAAGCTCCTTCTCTCATGGACTGGACACTGGACTTCCCGCCTCCATCCATGCTGCACCCCAAATCTAACCTTTTCATTCTTGATGTTTATGTCTTCCATGCTGTCTGACTCTTCCCTTTTGAGAAGGGGATGGAAACAGACGATGTGTGTACTTCTTTCATGAGGTGATTATCAGAGTCCAACACATAAACAGTGTCTTTGTTTTAAACACACCCACCTTCTGAAAGAAGAGTGTTAACATTTTATTAATGTAAAAGTCACTCTTAGGTCACAGGCCATAAACAAAACAGGCCACCAAGTATGAGTTGTAACTTGCCCACTCCTAGCTTATACTTTCATCAACTTCTGTGCTGGACTTTAGCTACTAGAGACAGAACATTCTCTAATTCATCTTTTATTCCCCAGCTCCTGGCACATAGCTGGTAATCAATCATTGGGGGCAACTGAACAGCTCAGATACACCCCTGGACAACTTTCCCAAACACTGAATTATACCAACAAAAAGTCATTTTGTACTTTGAATCTCTTAGGCATCTGCTGATTGAAAGAAAGCAATGTCCTGGAGGGTGGCTGGGGAGGGGAGGTAGTTTTTTGCCTCCTTTATTAAGAAAAACTCTGAAGCTCAGCATAGAGCCTCTCCCTCTTCCAATGCAGAGTACAGCACTTCTCCTCTGAGAGGGCCGATTCCTCCTGGGCCCACACAGGACAGAACTCCCACAAAGCCCAGCTTGCCCTGTGGCCCACTCGGTTTCTCATGGCAGAAAAATCGAGACAAGTGATGCTCCTTTGAATACTTGCCAGGGACCCAGCCTACCTGTCAGTGATTCACCCCCTCCCATCCCACGGTAACATGAGGAAGTGTTTTCTAAGTCACAAACACTAAAGAAACACCAACAGCTATTATTATCGCCATCACCCGCTCCCGGGTTCTCCCACCCAGAAGTGCCCCCAACGCGATCATCACTCCTCCCTGATTAAGGCACCAAAGCGGTTAAGCTGTTAGAGCTAAGCGCACTTTACTGGCACCACCTCTGGCATCACTTCGGGGATTTTCAGCACCTGCCAGGGTTCCCAACAGCGTGAACTGATGAGAAAGAGGAGGAAGCCAGGAGCAGACAGAGCCATGGGCCCAGAGGAACCAGGCCTCCGACCGGCTGCTGTGAGGCTGAGGGGCCAGCCCAAGGTTCCAGAGGAATGAGGCAACCTTGAGGCCCAGAAGAGCCAATGAGGAGGTTCTAACCCCAAGGCCGGCAGGCTCGCGGCCCAGGAAGAGCCAACTGTTTCAGTCTGAGTCTAAAGGCAGAAAAAGCACATGTCCCAGTTCAAAGGCAGCCAGATACAAGGAATTCTCTCTACTTAGGGAACACTCAGGCTTTTCTGTGTAGGCCTTCAACTGACTCCACTCATCTGTATCAGGTGGGCCCACCCCGCCCAGGAAGGCAAAGCAGGTATAGACCGCTCAATCTCCAAGTCAAGCAGAGCTTTCAAATATCTGTTTAAAGCAGGAGGTTCATCAGCATCCAAGGGCCCACATAACAGAGCAAACCAAGACTTGGATGCTGACCTGTGCTTTGGGGGGAAGTTACACCCAGCACAGCCTAGGTATCTAGGGCACCAAGTGGGTTTCCACAAAACCAATCCCAAATCCCACTTTCCGAGGGACCTAATTTCAATGATCCAGAAAGGAGCTGAGGGTGCCCAGAGAGGAGCAATGAAATCCTTCCCCAGACAAAACAGCAGCCCCAAAAGACGAGAAAGTTCAGTCTGGTCGTGCAGAGGACCTGGTTCCCTACCCGTTAGCTGTCCCCCAGAGGTCAACATGTCACACACAGAAGCCCGTGCGCTCAGAGGCTCTGTTTATGAACTGTCTTAGGTGACACTCGTCTGTCCAGAGTCACCAAGCCCAGACACCTTCAGCCAAGCAGGCGGGCGAGGGCGCGTCACTCTGCCCTCAGCACCCTCTGCACTTCTGTTCCAGTGATTTCCCAAGTAATTTAACCCATGGTGTGCAGTAAACGAAATCAGAAGTGTAAAAAAGTGTAAGTAGGATGATTACAAATTGGGATGAAGCAGGTAAGAAGGTGGCATGCGTCCAGCGCACAGAACAAACCAGCACGCACAGGTGGGTCGTGTCTCTCAGCTCGATGCCATGTGGACACAGTCGCACCTTCCGAGCAGGTGCTCATAAGCAGCTTTTCACCCTGGCCTGTTTATAAATAAAAGAGCTTTCCTGCTCCAGATCACCCTTGGCTCGAGACCCACTTGGAAGCCCGCGCATCCCTGATGGCAGAAATGCTGCAGTACCCTCTGTATTTTTTTTCCCAGGGGCCACACTACAAAGCCATGTGCTAGTGATTGGAGAGAAACATGGGCCTAAAAATGAGATGATGTGAACGCTGGGCCTGCCACCCAGCGAGGAGGTGGAGAAACCAACCAAACTGAAGCTTACATTAGCAAACGAACAGCGCTTACTAATCATGCAGAGGAAGGGTACGAATTAGAGAATAGAAGGCGTGGTACATTACCCAACAGCCCCGCTAAGGACCGCATGTCCTTCTCCATCAGCATGTAAATCTCCTCCTCCGAGAAGCGGCCAATGCCGTGGCCGTGCATCTCGCGCTTCACAATTCCTTTCGTTATGTGGCACACGACCCACCTCAGCAGGTTACTGAAGGGACCACCACCTCTAAGAGAGAGCATCTTCCGGGTCTCACTGAGATTGTCCACCCACTGGCAATAAGCTAATGTCCTGCAATTGTGTGGAAACAAGTTACTGCCATGCGTTAGATACATACCAGCTCCACAGAATCAACTCCCAGGGAGTCTCAGAACTTAGCATACCCAGAGGGACTGGTCCGTGGTGGCTTTTAGAGAGCTGTGTGCACGGTTGAGACTACAGCAGGCTCCAGGCCATGCCCAGACTTGGTGCCTATGAGAGAAGCTGTAACAGACCCGCATCAAGATGCCAAGCCTCTCCCCCGCCGTCAGACCCTCCATCTCCCGCCTCCCAGGGCCCTGCTCCACTGGCTCTTCTCCGGAGAAGGCCAGTGGAAAGTCTCTTCAAGAGACTCAGCAGAATGAGTATCTAGGGGGAAACAGGGAAGGAGGCAGCAGTGACTGGGGTGTTGGAATCAATCTCTGTCTTGGCCAAAGTAATAGCTGCATGGTAAAAGCTCCGTGTTAATCAAGCTGCATGTTTTTGTTTAGCACACTTGGTGGACACATAAAAGATTATTTTGACAGGGCCTCCCCGGTGGTGCAGCGGTTAAGCGCTGCGCTGTGGAGCTGTCGGCAGTGGCGACACGAGTTCGACGCCCGGCCAGGGAGAATCCCATGGCGTGGTGGACCTCTCCTGCCTTGCCCGCTGCTCCCCTCAGCAGTGTATTTCTGATCTGCCTGTTCTGCTACCCGCTCTGTCTCTGGTGAACCCTCTCGCCGCCCCGCACCTCTGGCCTGTACCCCAGCTTGTATGTATAAATAAAAAATAAATCTTAAAAAAAAAAAAAAAGATTATTTTGACAAAGAAAATGTTTCACCATCTTGACAGGGCTAGGGAATAGATAAACCTGTGCATGTTTACTATAAACCTACAAAGTATAAATAATACATGGGCAATTCAATCTCCAGAAAGTCAACTCTGCTTTGGCTTAGTCTCGAGGATGTGGAGGGAACACACACCCGAGGAACTGGGTGGAATCGTTTCTCCCTCTGGGCGGTGCATGTGCCAAACTCGCCTGTCCACGTGCTCCCACATGCCGGGCCAGTGAGCAGCTGCTCACCATTAACTAAATGCAGAGCGGGCCGTAACAGCCAGTCCGCCGCTGGCTTGTTCCCCAACCCTATGCCTTTGCAGGACTGGTTATGGTTAGCAGTATTGGTAGGCAGAAAATGAAAAGGGTTTCCTCCTGAAGGTGCGGGGGTGGGGGGGGGGGAATGAAGCCAGGGAATCCTGGCAGAAGGTATGTTTTTCCTCACAAAGGAGCAATAAAAGATGCCCCAGCAGCCATGTCACTCCTATTGCAGGTAGATGTAGGAGTAACGGCCACTTTGAAAAGTCAGAAAAGTGAAAATATTTTTACAGAGAGAACATGAGGATGGCAGTAAATCGGAGCTACTGTCCACCTCAAGAAAAAACAAAAGTAATAAAAAACCCTAAAATTTTGATCATTTTCTACAGTTTTTTTTTCAGTGTTCTTCTAAAAAAATGAAAACAAGTATTCCCTAACATTTTTTAAGCATTCCTTTCAACATACTCTACACTGCAACCACAATTCCTCTTTAAACCTTTTTAAAAAGACTACCTACATGTCCTGCTAGAAAACTTTGTGTATCTCTTTTTCCATAAATCTCTCATATGTAAAGTACTGAAGAGTCAAGAATTGGATTTTGCTGAGAAAAAAGTGCTTCCCAATAGTGACAGAGCACAAGACAGAGCAGTAACAAGGGACTTTTTGACACCAAATGTCTCGCACTTATTCTAGTAAATTCTACATAAACATGCAAACTACTTCTTTTATTTGCTCTTTTTATATCTGTAGTCATTAAAGTGGCAATTTTCATATTCCATTAGAATAATTCAGCACTTTGATTCTAATTGTACTAGATCTAAATTCACAATAAAAGGGCTACTATCTGATAATTTCGGAAAGAAATGATCTCAGAATAAAACTAAATTACCCTAAGTTAAATGAGAACAGGTAATAATAGCATCCAGGAGGCATCTACAGCATAAAAATGATGAATATGGTAACACTAAACCAACAGATTGATGTGGAAAAAAAATACATTCTTTGTAGACAAATGACCTGGTTTTATCCCACACATGATTGATCTCGAAAGAGGAGCAGCAGCTCACAGGGAAGCACGTGCATGAGCACCGGCTGGCCGACAGTGAGAACTTCAGGAAGGGCGCATGGGGCACCGGACGGGTGGGGCCAGGAGGGTGGGTGAGACTAGGCAAGGCCAAGCCTGACACAAAGGGCGCTCAACTTTATTTTGAAAACAAAGTACAACCACTAAAAAGTTTTAAGCAGACAAGAAACCTAATCAGATTGGTGATGATGTGAAGGAAGGACTGGGAATTGAGAAACTGGCAGACGAAGGCAGGTTAGAAGATCATAGCAAGGCCAGGCAAGAAATGATGCACTGGATGAAGGTGCTAGCAGAGGGAATGCCAGAGGAAATCCTGAGCTACGAGAGGAAGTCCACTGACCAATGCAGAATTATAAAGAGAAACGAGGTGTTTTTCTCCCAGGCTGATGGTTTCAATGGTAGATGATGCCACTAACCTCCACCGGCACGCACAAGGTGGAGATGAATTAGATGCTTAAAGAGTTAGCCTGTTGTATTCAAAGGTCCCATTGACCCCTAAGGGAGGGGTACAAATGATTAAGAGCTCAAGACAAAGATTTTGTGGGCAGGAGCATGTTGGTGACCGTTTTAAAGCTATGAGAAGAGATGAAGTCATCTAAGGAAGTTTCCAGGGTAAGGAGTCATGTGGGGGGACCATAAAGTTCAAGGTCAAGTAAAAACAATGAGACTGGTAGCTAGAAGGACCAACTTAGAAAGACCCCTTCCCCATCCCTATGCCTCGCTCCTGACAGTCAGTCAGTCAACCTACAAATCTGGCCTTTTCTCTAACTCAACACTGTAGCCCAGGCCATCATCATTCCTCAACCCCAAACACAGAGGCCTCTGAGCAGTTCTCCTGACATCCTCTCAAGGCCCTTCAAAATCCATTTGCCAGGCAGCCAAACAGAGCTTCCTAAAACACAAATCCAATGCTATTACGCCGCTTCTCAGGGTCATTAACTCCCCACAGCTTTTTGGGCTGCCGTGCCTGCTCTCACCCCGCTGTGGCCTGGCCGTGCTGTGGTCCCACTGCCCCCATTGCCTTCCCTGCTTCAGCCATACAGAGGCCTTCCGAAGGCCTCTTTCTTGCCTCTAGGCTTTTGCTCCCTCTCTTGAATAGCCCCACTGCCCCGTCTCATTACCAGCCCTCTGACGGTCCCCAAGTTCTGTTGCGAAACCATCTCTTCAGAGAAGCTGTAGGGGCAAGAAGACTCAGGGAGCAGGTTCTCCATGATCTGGGCAGGTGGGTAGACGGAAGAGGAGTCCTGGAGCTCTCGGTGGCTTTTTAGGCTTTTAATTATCTTTTGCAGAGAGGCAACCAGGTACAGGGCAGGCAATGGGGCTGGGGGGCCAGGGGGCTGCTGCAGGCCTCCCAGCCCCCGGTGAATCTTCACTCTCTCGGGCTCTCAGGTATTCTCTCATGGTGTCCGATGCACCCCAAACGGTCCTCTGCCACCGCGCTCTGTTCTCTGCTCCTTCTGCTTCTCCTTCTGTTGCTTCTTCCGCTGCTGCTGCTGCTGCTTATAAGCCCCATCTCTGGCTCAGGTGCGCCCACTCACGCACGCCCACACCCTACTCCAGGTGCCCGCCATCAGGCATGCGTGCAGGCCCACAGAGGTCCATCATTGGTGGTAATGGCAGGAGGGCGGAAAAACCTGATGACCCTTTCACTTACCCTACAGAAGCCTTCCCTGAGCTCTCCAGCAGGTGCTGGCTGCTCTTCCTTGGGTCCTCAAGCTCCTCCACCAGCACTGACCACTACGAAGGCCTGATGTCTCCTCCAGCCTGGGAGCCACTGGACAACAGACACAGCATCACCTCCCCTGCTCCTCCCACCCCATCCAGCTTGCTGCCTGACCACTAGTTGTCATTCATTCAGTAAGTTGACTGAAAGGATGAATTATTGATTGAAAGAGAAAAGACTTTACTTCCAAGCCAGCTACTACCAAGCAGTGCTTCTAAGGGATGACGGGATTTCCACAGAACAGCGGGAAGAGAGAAGCGCCCATGGAGAATGAAGGAGGTGCTGCCGCTGCTTTTTTCTGGGATCCGTCTCATCGCCCTCCCCTGAGAAGAGGCCGACGGCACAGAAATCGTGAATTATTAACCAGAGGACAGGGAGGCCAATCTGCAAACTAGACTGGGCTGAGCAATTAAAATAATTTATCATTCTGAGAGCTTCTCTCAGGAAGTTGATACAGTCTTTATTGCAGCTGATGTATCTGATCTCTCCTGCAAAAAGGGGTCAAAGAGTTTTGGGTTATTTTAAGATTGATTATCTTAGAACAGAAGAACAAGCCCTGCTCAAGCATTTTTAAAAGCGATCAAGAAAATAGGAAAGACAAGACAACCCCTGATGTCTTAATGAAGATATCTCTAACATGAGGCCTGGTCCACAGTAGAAACCTAGAGTGGGAAACTGCAAACCATGGCAAACTACTGTTTGATGAATGAATCCTAGTGTGTAGACTTCCAACAAAGAGAATGTCTTTCTCTGTGTCCTGCTACAAGTTTGTCATCTTTAACTTGTATTCTAAATGCTCAAGGGTGTGGGGGCCATAATAAGCTTCTATAATTTCACCAAGTTTCACAAGCATTAGATTAGATTAGTGTCTCTAAACAGGTGTCCTCACTACATCTGAAACCTGAGCAAGGGAGGCAAACAAGAACCAAAAGGTGAATAAGTCAACAGAGTTGTACTCGGGGAAAGTCTCCTGGCTTTTAGAGATCTTGGGGTAGTCATTTTATTAAAGCATCCTACCTGCCCCATTCATTAAGTCTATATCAAAAGTAAAACTCAGTTTCAAAATTTTGAGTGGATCTGAGTTCCCTGTTTTAATACCTACATTTTTATGGGTGAACATGTTAGGTCTAGGTAGTTTTA
This sequence comes from Scalopus aquaticus, assembly GCA_004024925.1. Classification (NCBI taxonomy): domain Eukaryota; kingdom Metazoa; phylum Chordata; class Mammalia; order Eulipotyphla; family Talpidae; genus Scalopus; species Scalopus aquaticus. The sequence continues at coordinate 5,921 of PVIJ01013737.1, read as the reverse complement.
CCACGGTGTCCTGCACAATTCTCATGGCTTTGGAAAACTCTTAAGACACCCACTGGTGTCCACAAGGGGGCAGCATATGACACAGAAGAAGTCACGGAGTCCTTAGTAAAATCAATTTCATTTAAGGAGTCTCTCACACTTCTCTTCACACAGTCCTCCTTGCAAGGCATCTAAGATTTAGCAAAACAAGGGGGTAAGAACCTGTTTCCCCCATCTTCAAAAACAGCTTTATAATATAAGTGGGACATAACTGTATGGATCTCAAGTACAAGAAAAACTACTTTGTCCCTGTGTGTGCTTGTTTGTGCAGACATAAAATAGAGCTTCAAAACTCTAATAGTATACCATGATAGCTGTCCACTGTCTTTGATTTTTCAGAAAATCCTAAGTGGAGTATTTTTAAGGTTTCAGACCAAAATAAACTTATCTGAAAACTCCAGATAACTGAATCAACTGAATCAAATTGTACTAAACAGCCTCAGAGTTCACTGGCAATCAGAATTTAACAAGCTCTGACAGAAAGCTTATATTTCTAATATTTCCCTACAGATTCTGGTCAGTTCCCTAGGTTGACACCCAGTGTCCACATATTCTCTGTATGACTCAGGTTCTAGAAAGAGGAAAGGAGGAGGCAGGAGGGAGGGATGTTCAGATTCTTCACCTCAGGAATTTTCTCAAGGGTCTTTTTCTTCATTGAGCTTTGAGCTCTTGGGAAATAAGAGTCTCACCAATGCAAGATACTGTCAACACTTTGGAAACCTTACTAAACAGAGAAACTCAAATGTTTTTCCTTCTGCTACTAAGGACTAAGAAGTAGAGGAATTAGAAGTGTTATTTTGAAAGTTCACAGGATATTTGCATCTCAGTCTAGACCACATTTGCATCCCAATCAACCACCTTTACTATTTCTTCCTCAAATTAACCTTTGAGCAGACAAAAATAAGAAATAGCAGCTAACCCTTAAAGGTATTTTTTTAACTAAAAGTTATAGAAATAAAATTATCTTTAGAAAGTCTATAAATGACCCAAACAACCCAAGCACTTGTGGGTTTGTGGTCTGTAAAATTAAGATTCTTCCCTTACCTGGTACCAGCTCCCAACTCCCCCCTCCTACCCCTCCCCCACCACACATTTCTCCCTCCCTGTACGCCCCCTACCAACAAGTATTACCTGGGGTCCAAGCAGGAAAAGAAAGGGAGAAGAGCAGAAAATGAACTTCACCAAGGAGTATATACACACCCCTGAGCAAGAAGCAATGACACATGGTAGTTGGGAATCTTACCAGATTATTCTTTCTAACCAAATATAAATTTTATGAATCGCTACAGAAATCAAAGAGTTGTAGCAAAAGAACCAGCTAAAATGTTGAGCCTTAGCTTCCTTTCAGGAAGCTGACAAAGCAATAGCTCTTCACATTAATGGGCCATCAATCAAATGAGTTTGTGCTTTGAAGGGGGGGGACAGGGGGCCCAGTACTGATTCTTCATTTCCCTCCATTTATGGGCTTGGTGCCAAAATTGGCTTTTCCATGAGGCCAGCAAGTCACAGGCAGCCAAGAGTTCTACTCCACACCATAACCCCTGTATTCTGAGAGGGGTGCACAGCAGTTCTCATAGGTGCTCTGAGGAACAGACCCTGGGTCATCCCAGAAACAGTGGCTACTCCCACCCCATCTCCACTCTCTGCCTGGTCTCTCCTTGCTCCCACCCCTTCAACTTCAGACTTCGAGAAAGTGGTGCTTCAGGTAAGCTCTGGAATAAACCAGGCAAGAACCAAAAGCAGAAACGGAGAAGAAAAGCAGATGGTCTCTTGAAATCTAAAAGCCAAGAACTGCAAGTTTTCCATTTAAAAAGACAGATGAATGGATGAAACAGGAAGATGATGGCAAAGAACCTCCTAGAATCAACCCCACACTGAATGTTCTCTCGGTGGGGGACATAAAAGCTACCGAGTGAGCAAAAGACCCAAGAGTACTAATAGTAATGCCCAAAAAGTGGCTTAACCATTCTTAATTATCTTTGGAGCAAGATAAAATTTGCGGAAATCGGGAAGAAAATGTATCTAATGGGATGTAGAGAAAGGAGCTAAAATTCCAGATAACAGATTTTAAAAAAGAAAGAAAGAAACCCACATGACAAAGAGTGTGTCAAGCAGAAGAACCACCCATGTCTGCTGGGCTCCGGGCACCACAGCCAGCACACGCCAGGTGCAGAGCAGAAGCAAGACATCCACACAGTGCGTGTGACACTTCAGACTCGGGGAGCACAGCTAGGAGTCAGGCAAGGAGGAGAAAGACAGTAGAAAAGCAGAAGTGTGCCTGCCTTCTTCTGGAACAAAGAGAAGCTCCTGTCATCGAAGGTAAATGGACAATGATCTCACAAAGCTCGCATCCTTTACTGCACCTATGATTTCTAGTGTGACTTACTCTTTGGTCCCTTCCTCTGGGATCTGCTGTATTGTTACTTTAATTCAGCAGTTTGTAGGTGTTAAAAAGCCCAACTAGGGCCTCTCTGGTGGCGCAGCAGTTAAGCGCTGCGGACATGAGTTCGAAGCCTGGCCGGGGAGATTCCCACGTGGCGCGGCAGACCTCTCTTCCATGTCCCACTGCTCCCCACAGCAGTGTGTTTTCGTTGATCTGCCTGTTCTGCTCCCCACTCTGTCTCTTGTAAACCCTCCTGCCGCCCCGCGCCTCTGGTCTGTACCCCACCTTGTATGCATAAATAAATAAATAAAGTTTAAAAAAAAAAGCCCAACTAACTGAAATATCTCCCTCACCTCAAGGTGTCTGGGATAGATGAGGTGTCAATCAACTACAGCCCATAAGCTAAGGAGTTTTTATATTTTTTAAAGGTCATGGAAAATAAAATAACATTTTGTACTAAATGAAGTTCAAATATCAGTGCTTTTGCTGTTCTGTGGAAAGGCAGGTTTACACTTCTGCATTTCACCTATGGCTGCTCTTGCACCATGACTGTAACAAGGTGGTTCCCAGAAAGAGGGGAGATTCCAGGTTCCCTGCCACACCCAAGGAAGAGTGAAGCTGGGCTGGGAGAAGAAGCTGGAGAGGACCCTGGGGAGGGAAGAAAGAAGGATGGAGAGAGCGAGAAGGAGACTGGGAGGAGGCACATGGAGCAGAGAGACGTGTGAAGAAGCTGCACTTGCTTCTTGGTCCTGGACTGGCTGAAACAGATGTGGGGGAGAGGCCGTGGGGAGGTTAACATGGCAGCTTTTATCTTGATTCTGACTTTGCTCTTTTCCTCCCAGACTTGTCTGGCCGTATCTGCCCCTTTCCGATGGGTCCCCACCAGGAGGTGCCTTAGACTTGTGGCAGGCTTTCGGGCCTCAGAGGCCCTACTTTGGGCCAACACTGTTTGGCTGGGCATTTACCCACGAGGGGACGGATAACTTCGGGTGCTTGATTTGGAAGCTATATTTCCCCATTGTTCCCCTTTGCTGTATTGAACACTAATTATATTAAAGTCCCTTTCCATTGAAGGTCTTATGCATTAGAGTATGTTTTGTTTTGATGTGGCGGATGGCAGAAACTATATATATATATATATATATATATATATATATATATATATATATATATATATATATATGGCAGAAACCCCCAGTTTGGGGGTGCCCCATCCCTGTCCTGTAACACGATGGCAGAGTTGATTAGTTACTACAGAGCATTAGTTGGAACTCTACAGAAAATGCTCACCCTGGTCCAGATACTTGGGGACTTTGTCACAACTTCGACCCCACCTGGGTTAGAGGTAGAAAACTTTTGACAGGGCAGGGGAGGGGCCTGAAAAGTAAAAAAAACTGGGGCTCACTCTGAAGGAGGGGGACTCACCAGTAAAAATGCTCCTCCACCATCTTGGTGACGGCTCTGGAGATGGCTCTTTCATGGGGGCCGAGGTTTTTGTTTAAATTCACTCCAAGCTTCTCTTCCAGAAAGTCAATTATGAACTCTGTGCCGGAAACTTTTTCATGATTATATTCAATCCAAGGCATTTTCCCTTGAGCAGAGAGCTTTCCACCAAAATAGTTCTAAGCAGAGTAAATTTTAGAAAGAGAAAAGCAATGTTTTATTTAAATGTAATTGTATGATGAACAGAAACAAACTTTCTAACCATGACTTCACACTTGAACAGTGAGAAAATGATTCTAGTGTGTGAACTTAGCACATAAATTCTTTAAAGAGAATAAATGGTTACTCCTGAAAAAAAAAAAAGCTACAAGACACTATTACTTTAGTCCCATTACTCTCATAGATTTCATCAAGGGCTCTTGTTTATTATTTTAAAATAAATAATAAATTTAAAAGGCCAGGGAAGAATTCTGTTGAAATGCCCCTGGTAATTGTCTAGTTATAATGTATGAACAATCCAAAAAATTTAAAAAAGTGAAAATAAACCATGAGGAGCCTCACACAAAGGGTTACTGATCAAAGACCTCACTTGAATCCCAGAATGTACACTTCATTGGGCTTAGCACCACTGCTCTGAGAACAAGAAATGACAACACTTAGGTGTGACAGAGTGGATCCGACACTCAACTCCAATGCCTGTCAAGATGCAGGTTCCTGGGCCCCAGCCTAAAGCTCTGGATCAAAATCCTGCCAACAGTGCTCAGAAATCTGTTTCTGACCAGCTCCCCTTTGAGTCACAGCCATGCCAGGATCTTAGAGTGTCTCAGAAGACCCTGACTCCAGAATGAAGTGGAAGAGGCTCATACTTTGTGAACACTGAAAATCAGAGTGACTTTTGCTGCCCACTATATAAAAAGTCAACATCTTAACCACACTGGAGGCAAGGGATTCAGTGGTAATGATTGCCTTTATTTACTTTTCTCAATAAATCTGGATCATTCAGACCCCAAAGTTGATGTTTAAATCTGAACCAATTTTGGGGTGGTCTATACAGTCTAAACTAACCAGATTATTCAGATATTGTTGGATAATAGCCAGTGTTGGCTCCTGTGGAGGAATGGGAACTCTCAAACACTGCTTCCATTACTTTGAAATTGTTTGAAAGTTTTCCAAAATCTTAAAATATACACCTGCCATGTGATCTAACCATTCCACTCCATTACCCAAGAGAAAAGCCTAAGTTCACGCAAAGACTGTGTGTTTATACAATACAAATGTTTATAAAAGTTTTAGATGCAAGCATCAAAACAGTAAAAAACCCAAAAGCCTATAAAGACACGTATGAATAAACAAATCCTGATATATGCTTACAATGGAATACCATTCAGTAATTAAAAGGAATGAACAATCAATATAAACAATACAATGGATAAATCTCAAAATAAGTTGCAAATCTCAAAATAATGTTGCTAAGTAAAATAATTCAGAAAAAAAAAGAAGAGAGTGCTTATTGTAGGATTTCATTTATATAAAACCCTAGAAAATGCGAACAAAGCTAGTATGTTTCCTAGAGACAAGGGAACAGGAAGGATGGGAAGGGATGGAAGGGGGATTTCAAACGAACAAAAGGAAATGGGGGACAGGGGATAACAGTTCCGTCAATATCTTGACTGTGGTGATATTTTCAGGAATATTTACATGTGTCAAAATTTATCACTCTTTATACTTTAAATATGTATAGTTTCTTGTATAACAATGGCATGCCAATAAAGATATTTTTTACTTTAAGGAGACAGCATTTGATAAATTTTAAATAAATCAGCTCTTTACATGTTTAAATTGGCTCCTAGGGTAGGGTGGGGTAGGGAGCAGTACAATGTCAGGCCGGTCAAACACATGCAATTTGCAGCGACATGGATGGAATTAGAGGGGATCATACTCAGTGAAATAAGCCAGAAAGAAAAAGAAAAATATTGAATGGTTTCACTTATAACAGGACTATAGGGAGGCCGGGTGGGAGAGAGACACTCAGAGGTGGGGGGGGGGGGGGGGGGGG
>PVIJ01013736.1:0-43847 GCA_004024925.1 Scalopus aquaticus | reverse complement strand
GGGAGGGAAGGAAAAGGGCACAAAATGGAATAGAAAAGAACACAAGGGACCATGGAGATGGATCACGGGTGAATTGGTGGTGGCTACCCAAGGGGAATACAAAATGTAAAAGACATAAATAACAATAAAAATGTATATTTATAAAAAAAAAAGCTGCATTTATAATGCAGCCCATGGTACTTTAGATAGTACAGTGCAGTGCTTCTTAAACTTACTGCTCCTGGGAGCTTTAAAATTCATATGCCTGGATGCCACACAGGCCAATTCGGTATGCCCGGTGGAAGTGGTCAATGTGAATGCAGTCCAAAGGTGCAAAAATAGGCAGCAATCTCCCTTGATCTGCGTACCACTAGTACAAGTTAAGGTGTCGGTATTGTTACCAGTTTTGTCACTATTCACCTATGTTGGCTGAGGATCAGCTAATTGCTGTCATTATTGAGCACTGGCTGTGCAGGACACTGCTTCATGCTTTCTTGCAGTGTCATCTTGTCCTACCACAGTCCTGTGAGTATTTAGCTACCCCTGTTATAGGTGAAGAAATGGCATCAGAGCTTGAGTAATTTTCTTGCTCAAGGTCACACAGGAAGTGACAGAACCAAGATGCAGACCTAGCTCTGACCTCTCCAAGGGATGATAGCAGTAAGCCTTCAGACTTAGCTTAGCTGACGTGGATCATAATTTCTTTCTTTTTATCCATCTGTGTTTAATGTGGTTTAAACTCTCCCAACTGCCTAGTTCTGCCATCCAGTTACCAATTGGATGGTTATGAGTAGCTGGATGCATAAGTAACATTCCTGAAAACTTGAGGGTGGACACCACTGCCAGTTGAGTCAATATAAAGGGCTGGGGCAGTACTCTCGGAGACATCTTGGAGGTGACACTTTCTAAAAATGTTTAATTATACAATAACCGGTCTCTGTACCCAGCATGGTAGGACAGGAATCTGGAAATTCTTTTCAAAATGAAAATGTAAAGTCTGAGAACTCTGATTTCTAATAAACTTGAAAGTATCTGAAAAATTAAACTATAGCATGTGGAAGTGATCTGAATACAAAATGTGCTCATTCCTACGAACTGGTCACTTGGAGAGTCATTCCAAAAGAACCCCTGGGCCTCCTATTGCCACAGTTTCTTTAATGACCCTGTAGTTACATCTGGTCTACAAATATACTTAAAATTTTTTCAAAGAGATAACATAAATTGCCTAACTTTATTATCTACCTTTAAAGAGCCCAACCACATCTAAAAAGGTAGTGAATATTTGGAAGTAGTGATATTTTGGTGTTATGGGTAATGCAACTTGCCGTATATTAAATGATGGGTTACGATTATGTTCAGTCTTGAGGGACAGAAGCTCACAATATGGTTGAAGCAAGACTAATGTCCTCTTGTGAGTGTAGCTAGTGCAGGACATGTATGGTACCTGTAGTTCCCGACACCGGGGCCCCTGCGGTTTTGTCCCACCTATATCACATGGGGTGGAATCACAGTGGCAGCAGAATCTCTGCGATGAGACCCAAGCATTATGTTTTTAAGTTCCCTAGGGGCCCAAGTGTACAGTAAAGTTTGAAAACAGGTGATGAAGTGATTGAAAGGATGCTTGAACCAGACCTTTAACAGTGAACGAAAACTGTCTTTTTCGGGTAAAAGAGGAGTTAGAATACTTACCTCATAGAGTTGTGAAGATTAGCTAAAAATAATACATGTAAATTACCTGGAATTCTTCCTGGGACATAGCACTTAATATATTTTAGTGATTTTACTTTCTCCTGGTTATTTCTGGATTTACTATAGACTGTCAATGTCCTTCCTAAAAGGCGGAGTCCTGCACTGGACACATCTGTTCCCTAGCAGGTGAATGCAGCTAGGACTGGACTGTCTTCTCATGCCTGCCGAGTCCACAGCCTGGGGGCTGCTCTGCCTCTAGCCATCATGTCTGTGTTCCACCAGCAGGAAGGAGCAAAGGTGAGAAGAGGACATCTCTCCTTTTGGGGGACACTTCCCAGAATGGCACTCCATGTCTGCTTCTAGCCCAATAGCTGGAGATTTGTCAGAAGACCATACCCAGCTGCTATAAAATCCTCTATTTTGAGCAGTCATCTGTCCAGTTAAAATTCAGAGGTAATTTTGCTCAGGAAGAAGAGAACGAAAATGGGGGTAACTGGCAGGCTTTGTCAAATTCTAGATAAAACATCCCTACAATCTTGAGTGTATCAATTTAAAGACTAGATCAGTTAAAAAGGGAAAAATGCCAGAGATTTTCTAGTTTACTGGAGTTATGGTAACAAAGTACCACAGACTGTTCCTTAAGCAATTTGTTGTCTCTTGTTTCCAGAGTCTGAAAGTCTGAGTTTAAGGTGTCAGCAGGGCTGGTTCCTTCTGAAGGATGTAGGGGGGGGGGGGGATCTGGCCACATCTTTTTCCTAACTTCTGATGGTTGGGGGCCATCTTGGACATTCCTTGACTTGCAGATACATCACCCTGATCTCTGCTTTCATTTTCACATCTTCTCCCTGTGTGCATGTCTGTGTCCAAAATGCCCCCTTTTGGTAAGGACACCCATCATATTGGATTAGAAGCTAGCCCTACTCTAGTGTGAGCTCATCTTACCCAATCTATTTGCATTTACAATGACACTTACAAATAAGGTCAGTTCACATTTCCAAGTAAGATGAGGTACTGGGAGGTTAGGGTGTTAACATATGAATTTTGAGGAGACAATTCATAACTAGGGGAGATCAAGGGCCTGCTGTCTCCTCACCTGTCCTGCAGCTTCAGTGTGGCAGCAGCAGGGGGCAGGACTGCACCACCTTCCAGAAACCTCTTGGTTCCTGGGAGGATTTATAGCTCATAAAACCCGGTAGTTCTTGGTGGTTATTTGGGCACCAACCCCCTTCTCTCAAAGCCTTGACTGGCATGAAGACCTATGAATGACTGAGAGAGGAAGTGGTTCAGACAGCCACAATCTGTGTGGGTGCTAGTAGGTTGGCAGTGGGAAGAGGAGACTGAGGGCAAGTGGTAAATTCACAGGCTCCCAGCTGGATAACCCCCGGTGTGTGCGAGTGGGAAGGGAGCGTGAGGGAGGCGCGCTCAGAGTTTGAATTTGCTGCTTCTGCCCTCACAGTCTGCTCCTATTGGCCAATCCAGTTCCCAATCTGGGGAGGTGGGTCCCTTCTCCAAATCCATCCAAGACTGGTTAGGCCCAGTGGAGGACCCAGCTGTTGATGTTTCAGTCCTCCTCTTCTAAGTGCCACATTTCCTGCTATCATTCATGTTTGTCTGCTGTATTTCTGTGCCTAGGACAGAAGGTGCAACATGGCCACTGATACTCAGCAAGGAATTACTGAATGCCCGCTATGTGCCTGATGAGTTTCAAAAGAATTATGAAGCAGTTGGGATGTTGGCACCAAAGTAGACAGAATTAACCACTCCCCACCGAGGGCCAGTAGAGTGCCAGCTCTGAGTGGTGAAGTTAAGGACAGGTGGTAAGTGGTGGGACCCCATTCAAGGGGACAGTTACAGTAATAGTCTGGAACATGTGTAACCTAGGGCCATGCAGAGTCTTCACTAAGAACGTTCTTGACACTCTTCATATTCTTTTGTTTTTCAAAGTAATAATTATGTGATGAAAAAGATAATGCATTTATTTCATGCATAAAAATATAAAGAAAAAATCTAATTGTTATAAGCCACAGAATCTTTTTTTATACTCACATTTGTACATAACATTTTTCTTCGTTATAATTTATCTAAGCATTCGTGCACACAGCTTACAGAGCCAAATCATTCTTATAGTTTGGTGTGAAACCTTCTCCCCTACCACTTCCCCTCCTCAGAGACAGCCAATTTCACTTCTCACAGGGGATTATTTTGGTGTTTACCTCCAGGTCTCTAAATAATATACATATATAAACACACTTTGACTTTTCACTGGGGGCATTATCTGAAGATTCCTCTTCCATTTCTCCATTCCTTCATTCTCCCAAAGTATTAATAGTTATATGAAATTTTAGAGCATTGTCTAGCATCTGTTATTGCAAGCTTGGAAATGTTACCAGTGAGAGGACACTATGACCGCCTTTCCTGCACACCTTTTCCTAATGCCAGGACGTGGTTTTTTCGGTTGCTTTGTTTTGTTCTAATCACAAATTCAATTCCACCCTCTGTGCTAACTGCGATCTCTTGATAATTCTGCGGCAACAGGTATTCAAGCAATGTCTCCCTTTCCTGAGGAGGTGTGGGCTGATGCTGTTGCGCCATCTGCGTCCTACTTCTGCCTGGGAGTCCTTCCAGGTCAGTCTGTGACCTGTGTATCCCATTCATCCTCTTCCTTGGTTCATTTCCTCTTTGGTTGTCAAAGGAGAAATGGTACACGGGAAGGTGAAAATTTTAGATCCTCACATGTTGGATGATTCAGCCAAGTACAGAAATAGTGACTGGAAATAGTTTTCCTTTAAAATTTTCACAAAGTAAGTCTAAAGGTATTTTGATTCCTCTTTTATCTGTGATATGTAATCTCCCCCATCCTCCAGCCCAAGTGAGTGAAACCTCTTTGTTCCTGGTGTTCTGTCTAAGTTGTTTTTATCTATTGTGCTGTTATTGGGTTCTCCTTTGTAAATTCTCATCTTCTGGCTCTAGGGAATTCTCTTGAATTGTTTCATTCTTCCTCTTCTCTCTTTGAAACTTTCTGTTATTCAGATGGTCAAACGCCTGAATGTGTCCTCTCATTTTCTTATCTTTTTTTCCTCCTGTTTTCCAGCCACTTACCTTTTAGGCTCTACTTTCTCGAAAAATATTTCAACCCTGATATTGAGTATTTAATCTCTGCTTTCTTAATTTTAATACATAAAAAATCTGTTTTTCTGTTTTCTGAATGTTCCCTTTTGTGATAACTCTCCTTGTTTTATAGGCATAGTATCTTCTCCCACTAAGGAAGTCAGAGATTTTTGTTACTGTTTTCGTCTTCCTAATAACCTGTTTCATCCAAGTTGCACTTTCCTGCATAAGAGAGGCTTTCCTTGGATGGCCAGAAGTCACTGGTTGTTGGTTCATGTATGAGTTCCTATTGGGAGCTCTGAGCATGTGAGTGTAAGGGTGTGTCGGGTACTGGCTATTACCATCACTGTAAAGTGAACAGGCTACATATTACGTAAACTTTCAACTTGTTCTTAGTCTAGTCCGCTTTTGCACCACTTGGTGTCCCATTTACCTTGAGTCTTTTGGGGATTCTGCTATATAAGTTGCATTGCCTCTTGTCCCCACTACCAACTAGGAATTCAACTTTTTGTCTCTCTTATGACATTTTATCACTCTGCTTTCCAGTTTTGAAAGACTTTTTTTCCCCTAGTTCTTCTCTTTTCTCCTTGTTTTTGAGGGATTTGCCTTAAATTTTGCTTCTTTTATAAGTTGGAGAGGAAGCCAAAGTAATCATGTATTTTCAATCTGATATCTTTACCTGGGTATATTTTTGTTTGTTTATGTAATTTATCCTCCCAACTTTATCTAGAGGTATAATCAAAGTTCAGTGGGTACACGTAGTTAAGTTGAATAAAATAATCAATTTTGACATTTGGTAACACAATTCAGATAATGAATATTTCATTAGCTATGAAATTTTCCATGTGCGCCTTTGTAATACTCCTCCAGCCCTGTCTCCGGGAGATTCCTGTGTCCACTTTCTAGGATTTTTTAGTAGGTGGAATCATATAGTATGCGCTCTTTTTTTTTTCTTTCATTAAGTATGATGATGCTGAGATTCATCCAAGTTGTATTTATCAACAGTTCATTCGTTTGTATTGCTAAGCATTATTCCATCGAACGGATTTACTGCAGGTTATTTATTCATTCACCATTCACTTGCTGAGGGATATTTATATTGTTTCTTCTTGGGCTCTCACAAATAGAGCTGCTGTAAACATTTATGTACAAGTCTTTGTGTATGTTTTTGAGTTTTTGGTTTTTTAGGTAAATAACTAGGAGTGGAATGACCGTATCATATGGAAAGTGTATATTTAAATATTTTTAAGTAACCACCAAATTTTTATTTTATATTCCCACTAACAGCATATGAGAGTTCCGGTTGTTGCACCTCTTTGCCAAAACTTGTTATGGCTAGTCTTCTCATTATAATTTTAATTTGCATCTCCCTAATGACTAATGATGTCTAGTATTCTTTTATGTCATTATTGTCATTCATAACTCTTCTGTGAAGTGTCATTTCAAGTCTTTTGCTTATTTTTTATTGGGTTGTTTGTTACATTTGTTACACTGCAAATGAACAGACTTAGTGTTTTTAAAAACGTATTTCCAAAGTTTTGGCACTATCACTACCATCTAATTCCAAAAATTTTCATTCTTTCCCCCCCAAACCCCAGATCAATTACAATCATTCCCCCTCTGCCTTTCCTCCCTCCCACCAGCAACCACTAATTTATGGAACATTTGCTACAAAGGGAATCTTACAATACATGGTCTTTTGTGACTAGTTTCTTTCACTTAGCATAATGTTTTTGAGGTTCATTTATGCTGTAGCATGTGTCAGTACTGTATTCCTTTCCTTTTTTTTTTTTATGACCGAGTAATTTCACTGTATGGATATGCCACATTTTGTTTACCCACTTAACTGTGGCTGGAAATAGTGTTTTTTTCCATTGACGGATTTGGATATATGTTTATAATTTTCTTGAGTATATAGCTAAGAGTGCAGTTGATAGATCATATGGTAATTTCATGTTTAACCTTTTGAGGAACTGTCAAACTGTTTTCCAAAGTAGCTGTTCCATCTTATATTTGCACTAGCAACTCAAGGGCTTCAATTTCTGGGCATTCCCAATACTTGTTAGCGTCTTTGTATTCTAACCATTCCAGTGGGTGTAAAGTAGTATCTCACTGTGGTTTTGACTTCCATTTTTTCAATGTCCCACCTTTTCAATTATTCTCATATCTTTATTTACTGGCTATTGGTGTATCTTCTTTGGAAGAATGTCTATTCTAAAACCTTTTTTCATTTTTAATTGGTTTATTTGTCATTTATTGTTGAGTTTTGTAATTACATATTTTAGATTTAAGTCCTTTGTCTAATATATGTTTTGGTAATATTTTCTTTCTGTCTGTAGCTTGTCTTTTTTATTAATTAATTAAATTATTTTTGTGTAGAAGAACTGGGGTGTAGGCCAGAGGTGTGTGTGGGGGTGTGAAAGGATTCACCAGAGACAGAGTGGGGAGCAGAGCAGATGGACTTACAAAAATATACTGCTAAGGAGATTAGCTGCGCAGTATGTGGGTTAATTCCCTGGCAGGGGATAGAACTCAGGCCTAGTGGTGATAGCACTGAGACTTAACCCCGAGGCCACCAGGGAGGCCCAAGATTGCCTTTTTTAAATAAAAAGAAGAAAAGATATCTTTTTCTATGGTTGTTGGGTGTTAAGATCATCATGAGTCTTGACCTTTGGCTATGATAGGGAAAAAGTCACCAACTACTAAAATCTCCTACATGTGCTAGGTACCAAGCGCTAGACAGATGCTAGCACCAAGGCAGGGGTGACCATGCACATTACAGATGGGGAAACTGAGGCCCAGAGAGGCCAAATCTACCTACCCAGCTCAGACAACTACTGTGATGCAGAGTCAGGAGCAAATCAGGAGATCTGTCTGGTTCCAGCAACCATGACGTGCTACAATGTGGCCCATAAAATGAGGAAGTGAGTCAGGAAGGCAAAAGGGGGAGGTTTTTTTTTTTTTCTGGCTCAGGAAAAAAAAAGGGTATCTTTCAAACAGTACGAATTTATAATTTTGATGAACTTCAATTTTTTCTTTTATGATTTATGTTTTTCTAATGTTTTTCTATGTGTTCTAAAATGAACAAAAACAAGTGGAACTACACCAAACTAAAAAGCTTCCACACAGCAAAGGAAACCATCAACAAATGAAAAGGCAATCTATGTTATAGGAGAAATTATTTGTAAATCATATCTGATAAAGGGTTAAAATATAAAAAGTACTTCTACAACTCAGGAGCAAAACAAAACAAAAAACCAATCCAATTAAAAAATGGGTAGAGGATATGAATAAACATTTTTCCAAAGAAGACAGACAGATGACTATTAGGTCTATAAAAAAAAGTTCAGCATTAGGGCCTCCTTGGTGGCATAATGGGTTGAGTCACAGCACTACGAAGCTATCCACAGCCACTGCAGCAGGAGTTCGATCCCCAGCCAGGGGGCTTCCCACATGGCGCAGCAGACCTCTCCTGCCTCCCCAACTGCTCCCTTCAGCAGTGTACTTCTATCTGCCCGTTCTGCTCCCCACTCTGTTTCTGTTGAATCCTCTCACCCCCCACACCTCTGGCCTGCACCCCAGTTTTTGTGTGCATAAATAAATCTTTAAAAAAAAATCAAAGAAAAAATGTTCATCATTACTAACATCATGGAAAAGCAAATCAAAACCACAATGAGAATTCACCTCACACCTATTAGAATGACTATTATCAAAAAGACAAGAGATAACAAGTGCTGGGATGTATGTGAAAAAAAGGAATCTTTGTACACTGTTGGTGGGCATGTAAATTGGTGCAGCCTCTATAGAAAATAGTATGGACGTTTCAAAGTAATGAAGATAGAACTACCATATGATCCATTTCTGGGTGTGTGTCTGAAGGAAACAGAAACACTAACTTGAAAAATATGTATTTTCTCCATGTTCATTGCAGCTTTACTTACAATGGCCAAGATAAAATAGCCTAAGTGTCATCCGTCAGTGAATTAATGGATGAAGAAAGACTCTGTCTCTCTCTCTCTCTCTGTCTCTCTCTGTCTCTCTCTCTCTCTGTCTCTCTCTGTTTCTCTGTCTCTCTGTCTCTGTCTCTCTGTCTCTCTGTCTCTGTGTGTGTCTCTCTCTCTCTCTCTCTCTCTCTCTCACACACACACATACACACACAAATGTAATTTAATTACAAAAAGAAGAAAACCCTGCCATTTCCAATAATGTGGATGGAACTTGAGGACATTATATTAAGCAAGGTGAGTCAGAGAAAGATAAATACTATCCTCTCACTCATGTGTAGAATCTAAAAAAAGAAAAAGAAAAAAGAACTCATAGAAAACAGATTAGAGGTTACCAGAGGCAGGGAGTCAGGGATGAATGAAAGGGTTGAAAGGGGACAAGAGGTATCACACACACACACACACACACACACACACACACACACACACACATACACAAATAGTAGCTATAAGGAGATTTTGCTAAAGTGGAGGCAATCAACCTACTTTTTGGACTCAGTATTGCCATATTGATTTCCTTACATCTTTGCCAACATTCGCTACTATCTGACTTTTATTTTCTGATTTTGATTTATATTTTTTGCCCATCTGGATGGTGTAAAGGGATATATCATCATTTTAGTTTTGATTTCTCTTGCTAGGGAGTTGAAATATTTCCACACATACTTTTTAACCACTCAGATGACTATTATACTATACACATACACACACACACACACACACACAGAAAAATAGCAATAGAAAATGGACATAGCCATTATATATATTATATATACATTATATATAATATATATTATTTATATAGAAAAATGGACATAGCCATTATATATATTATATATACATTATATATAATATATTTTTTATATATATATAAAATGGCTATGTCCATTTTTCTATTGCTATTTTTCTGTAACTCCTCTATTTCTCTTCTTCTATTTGCAAAAATAATTGTATAACTCAAATGAAAATCCCTTAGTAGTTTATTTTATTTATGAAATTAAATATAACATATACAATAATCTTTGTCTCCTAATCTATCGCCCATCTATTAACTCTGTCTATGATATTTTTTATTGAATAGGGATCTTTAATTTTTATGTGGTTGAATCCAGCACTCTTTGAACTATAATGTGTACTTTTAAAATCTTTACTCTCTCAAGATAAAAAAGATATCTCCTACATGCTTACCTCTTAGCCGTGTAGTTTTACTATTTACCTTCCAATATTTACCCCATTAGGTTATGAGGTAGGGAATTCAACATTATTTTTTTTCCATCCTGGTTTATAGTACTTTGTACTAAACGTAGATAGCACAATAGCTAGGCAGCCAAGGAGTGGGAGAGGGACCCAAGCATTCAGCCACTAGGGCTGAGAGCTGGACTGAACCAGGATTAGGGTTTTTTCAAGGTGTCAGAGTTGGGCGGGCAAGGAGAGAAGGATGTTCAGGATTTGGCAGTGGGGCGTAGATGTGGTCAGTCATAAAGTGTTACGGACAAAGGAGAGGTTTTTTTTCCCTGTGGGTGGGTGCTTGAGACACGGGGGCATGCTAAGATGACAACGAATGAAATATGACCAGGAAACCGAGTGCGTGGGCAGTAACACAATGCTTAACTGTGAGGCGGGGTTTCCCCCGCCTCCTCTTGGAGTGGGCACAGACCCGGGTAGACTGAATGCAGCGGACGCTCTCGGAGCAACAGCAGTCAGGTTGGCCCCGTGGCAGCCACCCTTCCGCATGGGAAAGGTTGGGTTGTCCGGAAGGTGTTAGCCCTGAGACCAGGTAGGGGAGACCCCTAGCCCCCTCACTGTCCAGGACCCATGGGAGAGGGTGAATGGACTGCACGAAACCAGCCATCTGAGGACTGAGGAGAAGCTCAGAATGGGAATGGTGGTAGATGGCAGGAAGCAGAAGGATTTGAAAGACTAAGATGAGAGATAGGGCTTGTGAGCCAGGGGAGCAGGGCCCGAGAGTGGGCTGTCCCTGTGGAAGCAACTGTGGCACTCTCTGACTAGAGCAGGCTGGCTGTGCTGGTTGGGGTGGCTGGGTGAGGGTGCACCAGGGCCCCATCAGGCCCGTCACTTAACAGTTAACAAAGGGCCTCCCTGGTGGCGCAGCGGTTAAGCGCTGCGCTGGGGAGCTGTCGGCAGCGGCTACACGAGTTCGATGCCATGGCCCATGGCCGAGGAGATTCCCACATGGCGCGGCAGACCTCTCCTGCCTCGCCCGCTGCTCCCCTCAGCAGTGTATTTCTGATCTGCCTGTTCTGCTCCCCACTCTGTCTCTGGTGAACCCTCTTGCCGCCCCACACCCCTCTGGCCTGTACCCTAGCTTATATGCATAAATAAATAAATCTTTAAAAAAAAAAACAGTTGGGCCTCCCTGGTGGTGCAGCGGTTAAGCACTGCGCTGTGGAGCTGTCGGCAGCGGCGACGCGAGTTCGACGCCCGCCCAGGGAGAATCCCACATGGTAGGGCAGACCTCTCCTGCCTCGCCCGCTGCTCCCCTCAGCAGTGTATTTCTGATCTGCCTGTTCTGCTACCCGCTCTGTCTCTGGTGAACCCTCTCGCTGCCCGGCGCCTCTGGCCTGTACCCTAGCTTGTATGTAAAAAAAAAAAAAAAAAAAAAAAAAAATCTTTAAAAAAAAACAGTTAACAAAGGTCCAGGGCAGTTGTACTTCCCCACCAAGAAGGCAGAGGACGGGAGCCAGGCTGGAAACCCCCACAGGGTTTTTAGTACCTCAGCCTGAAAGTGACATTTCATTGGCTAGAATGGGTCACAGGTTTCCCAACCCCTCTGAAAATAGGCATCCTCTTGCCTCTGTGTGCCACCAATCATGTCCACCACAGGATGTGCCATGCTGTGTCTCCTCTCAGGCCTCGCCTCCTCTAATCTGCTGGTGCTTCCAGTTGGACCTCTGGACTTGCCCTGGAAGGGCAAAAGAGACAACAGGGGTCCAGGGGGCTGCCCTTTCCTGAGATAGACGGGGAGGTGGAGAGGGGTAGGGTCCCTCTGACGGTGTACACACCCAGGGCTCCTCCGGTCTTGTGCTAACAGCAGGCTCTTGTTTTCAGTAGTGGATTTCCCTTCCTGCCCTTTAGTACTAAGTGCATTGCAAAGGGTGCACACAAAGGGAGGAAGGGACTCCAAAAATGTACCCCGGTGGCTTATGGGCGATGCTTTCTGTCTTCTCTCTTCTCTGATTCTTCCAAATTTTTTACAGTATGGGTGCATTTCTGGGATCACTAGGGAAGATAGCAGATGTTATATGATGAGTGAGTGTAGGCCCAGTGTGGACTAGGCTCTGAGCCCTGACTTGGAGTCTTGTTGGACTCTGACCCGTGTTGCTGGCTGTCACCAGTGAGTCCACTCTCTTGGATTCCCCCTAGGCAGCCAAGGAAAGTGGGGCTCAGATCACTTACAGGTGTGTTGGTGGGGAATCATGCTGGGAGCCCAGTCTCTTGGCCTGACCTGACCCTTCCGCTGGCCCTTCTCAACCATTTCCACCCAGCCAAACCACATTTAACATATTTTAAGAGTGTCCCTCCAGGATAACAGACTCTAGTGTAAATTCCTTTAAGCCCCTAAGAATTAAAAAAAAAAAAAAAAAAAAAAAAGAGAACAAGAGGCCTGTGCCCCTAGAGCACCCCAGGAAAGGTGATGTGAAAACCCAGGAGGCGGGGGTGAGGGCCCAGGGTTTGGGGCCCAGGGTGTCAGAGAGGTGGAAACAGGATGTGAGCAGAGAGGGGGCCGTGAGAAGCAAGGTGGCTCCCAGCAAGGCAGCCACCTGGTACAGCATGTTCTGAGCCACGGAAAAAGACCCAGGGCTGTGTGGGAGTTAGCACATCCTGCTCCTAGACAGGTCCCCCGCCCCCAATCCCCAGCCCTGCCTAGCTTCTGGCAGAGGTCCCGGCAGAACCTGGCCCCTGGGCCAGGTGGTAGGTGAGAGAAGGCCAGGAAAGTTGCCTTTTGGAGATAGGGGGATTGAATCTTAACAAGGACTCCCGGCTGCCACGGGAAGGTCTGGTACCCAAGCACAAAACCAAAAATGAAGGAGGAACAGGGCAAGTAGTTCATTTATTTGTCCATTTCACTTATATTGATGGAGGACTTGCTTGGGCCAGGCCTGAGCCAAGAGAATGGAACAGGCAAGGCTCCCTGACTTCTGGGAGCTCAAGCATTCGGAGGGCCCCAAGATGAGGTTTGTGAAGGGCAGAGGTGAACCTGGCCTTTGGGAGGCCCAAGCAGAGGCCTTTGATTCATCTTCAGGATCTGGGAAGGCTTCCTGGAAGAGGTGAGGTCCAAGGTGAGCCTTGAAGGAATGGGCAGGTGAAGGGTGTGGAAAGGCACCCCACGTAGGGTCAGTGAGCATGGGGTGCTGAGGGGACACCTGGCCTGGGGTGTGTGGATCAGGGTCACTGTGGGGGAGCTCTCTTTGCCTCTCTGGTCAGAGTCCACCCCTTTGGTCTGCTCAGGGCCTGAAACCTCCCCTCTGCCTGGCCTCGCACTAGGAGTAATACTCTTAAAAAAAAGATACCAATTTAGGGCCTCCCTGGTGGCGCAGCGGTTGAGCGCTGTGCTGTGGAGCTGTTGGCAGCGCACGATGCGAGTTCAATGCCCGGCCAGGGAGAATCCCACATGGCGCGGCAGACCTCTCCTGCCTCACTCACTGCTCCCCTCAGCAGTGTATTTCTGATCTGCCTGTTCTGCTCCCCACTCTGTCTCTGCTGAACCCTCTCACCGCCCCACGCCTCTGGCCTGTACCCCAGCTTGTATGTATAAATAAATAAATCTTAAAAAAAAAAAAGAATGCTAAACTCTCTCTTTCTTTAAAAAAAAAAAAGATACCAATTTATACTCTCACCAAAAAGGTACAAAATTCCTCACTTACCTGCTCCTTCCAGTACACTGAGTGCTTGCCAACCTGATGGGCAAGTGATGCCATTGTACTGTTTCAGTGCATAGACTGGGGATTAGTGGACAGTCGCACCTGGCTTGGGAATTCCATATTGCTTTTCTTTGACCCCCTTTGCTTATTATGCTGCTTGATTTTTTTTTCTTACTAATTTTTGGAGGACCTCACATCTTTACTTGCTTTCCCCACACCCCCTTTTCTTTTTCCCTGTTTTGTTTTTTTCCATCAGCACTGTCTGGCAGACTTTTGGAGTATGTTCACCTCTTTATTGCCTGTCCCTTCCCGTCCCATTGTCTTTATCCAGTGCTCTGAGTATAGGACAGCATCAGTCTAGCAGAGAGAAAGGTCATGCTAGAGAAAGGTCTGCCTCTGGTCATGCTTACTCCAAAGAAATAAACATATTTTGGCATATGATTTATATGAATTCCCTAATACTTGGCTGTTTCAGTCTTATTTTAAATGATCTAACCCACATGGAATGCATTTTTGTCAATGATGTAAGATATGGATCAAAATTTTTAAAAAACTGTTTGCCAACTGTACAAGTGTTATATATTGAAGAGTCCAGTCTATGTTGGTTTTAAACACCACATTCACTGTTAGCTGTTTTTGGGGACCTTCCGAGTGACTCTGTTGATCCATTAGTCTATTACAATGCCAGAGCTAGACTTCTGGAGTGTGCTTTTATCTCAAGTGGGACAAGTCCCTGTGCTCTTTGTTCTTAATTTTAAAAAATTTCTGTGTATTTTTGTACATTTTCTATTTCAGATAAATATGAAAACCAGTTTTTCAGGCCCTATTAAAACACCTTGTGATTTTGATTGGGTTGTGATACATTTCCAGTTCAAGTCATACAGAGATCATCATTGTATGTCAAATATTCCCATTACTGGGCCTGACATATATGATGTCCTTCAACCAAATCTTAGAGTCGTCTTCATGTAAGTCCTATACATTCTGTTTAGGCTTAATTCTTAACTTTTTTTTTTAATATTGTAAATGGCAAATTTCAATTACAAATTCTCATTGTTTTTTCTGGTCTGCAGACAAAGCAATACTTGTCAGATGCTGATTTTTGTATCTGCTTATCTTGCTGATTTCAATTCTTAGCTCTAATATTTGTCAGCTGACTTTCTTAGACTTTCCTGGCAAGCAGTCATATTTTCTGTAACTAATGATGGTTTATTCTCTTCTCCTACGTCTTTCTCCCCTCCCACTGGCGGGCTGGGCCTGATCACGACACAGCGGCAGTTCTGGTGTGCTTGCTTGTCTGGCTCCTTTCAGGAGAATGACCCTGGGATTTCACGAGTGAATATGATGCTTGCTAGAGTTTAAACGGTTTCTACTTTTCTATTTCTTGTCCTAATATTTCTGATTTTCTCTTATCTTGATTGAGTATTAAAAACAGTATCAGTTTTTTTTACATGCTTGCTTGCTGTGGGATTTTTGTGGGGCACAGAGCTGCCCAGGATAATGAGGTGTGGTGTTTTTGGCTATACCTTTTTGGCTATACCTCCAGTAAAAACTCTCTTTCATCCAACTAAAGTTTCCTCAGGGGAAGCTGGCACATGCTAGAGGGGCCAGCCTCAGATGAGACTGCCCTGAGTGTTCTGGCTGTCAGCAGAGGTGACTGTGCAACTTCCTGCAAGTGCCCTTAAAGGTCTTTAGGGGACACGTCTTTGCCCTTTCCTCCTTTCTGCCCTTCCCTCCGCTGCTGACAAGGACGTTGATTGAAAGCAGGAACTGGAACAGCCAGGTTGAACTATAGGTGGCCTTGGAAGTGGAGGCCATAGGAGCAGAGCAACAAGCTGCGAGGACCCGGATCCCTGGGTGCTTAAAGTGAGCTTCGTGCCAGCCCTGAGCTCCTACAGCGGCTTGAAGCTGAGCCACTGCTGTCAATCCCCATTGAATCTCTACCAACAGATACCCGGACGCCACTGGGGAATGAGGTCAACCTTGTATTTTAGAAAGTTCACTCTGGCTACAGGAAGTGGGGGAAAGGCAGGAACAAGGGGCGGGGTATGTCTATCCATGTCTATCCAGGCGAAGACCACCAGGAACAAAAGGTGGCTTGCTTGCAGCAAGGAGAACACATTACAGGAAACCATGGGGTGTCGCAGTAAGAGGAGATCAGTAAGAAACTGTTTTAGGAGCTGGTCTGTCCTTGTGTCTTATTTTGACAAAGTGTGGAGAAATAGGCTCCACCCCTTGATGGGACAGCAGCAAAATTTTGTGGTTATTTTTGCTGTCACAAAGCTGTTCCTCATTTTTGAGCTGGAGGAAGAAGAGAGGCCAGATCAGAGCTCTCTGAGAGAAGGGGCTGTGTCTTACGGGAGTCGTCACAGGGGGGCCTGGCTGCTGCCCAAGTCTTGGTGTCATGGCAGGGGGGCAGGGGCAGGGAGCGCCCCTTTGCTCTTTCCCTGTCCTTTGCCTCTGCTGCCCCCGACTGATATTTCAGGAGAGTGATGTGTCTACACAGATCAGCTCTGTGGGCCCAGAGCAGGAGGGCGAGGAACCTGGGCTGAGGGAGGGAGCACACAGAACCACCACGCATTTCCAGAGCCCACCGTAGCGCCTGGTGCAGAAAGGTTCGTCCACAAACAGGGCTTGAATGAATGGAACTCACAGCGGCAACCCCAGGCTGGCCCCTCTCGTGTGTGCTTTGGGGCTGTGAGCTCCTCCGGGGGAACTTCAGGTTGGACAAAAGAGAGTTTTTATTGGAGGTGCTAGAAGGGCAATCCCACAGCATCCAAAGGGAGGGTTAAAGGATCAGGAGGTGGAGGGATATCAACAGAAGGAGGGTCCTGAGGATATTTTGTTGTAGACTGTGACAAGTATAGCGACAGAGGACCCCAAAGGCAGTCCTGTGCCCGGGGAGGGGGTTAGTGTTGGGTGGAAAAGGGCCTTTACTGGGGTCTCTCTTATAGGTGGGGGCAGCCCCATGTCTTTGGAGGCCTCCCCTCTTAACTACACTCATGAGTCTATTGTTCCTTAATTATTGACATTATTTCACATGGACAGCTCTTCATAGTTTCCAAAATGACTTCCCGGATGGCAGCTCATTCAGTTCCCAACAGAGCAGGCGAGGCGGTGCTGCCCTGGCCCCTCTGAGGCTGGGGCGACATGAGTCACCGCCACCCATACAGAGGACTGCCCAGCAGGGCCCGCTGGGAAGGGGAAGGCCCCCTGCTGCTTGTACGCAAGCAATTTCTGTTTCCCTTACTTGACTGAGGGTGCAGGGTGGAGGGGGAATAGGGGGTGTTCTCCCTTGCTGGGACCTGCCACCTCCTAGGCCCAGTCGGGGGAGCTGCTCCAGCCTCCTGCCTGCTCTTGCCCAGAGCCCCTCCATCCAGATCCATGTAGTCACCCCACTGCTGCAAACATTCGGGCACCCCTCCTCTCCATGTCTTAGGTACCAGCACCCGCTCCCTGTGAAAAGAAGTCCTCCTGCTCCTCTGTGGCCTGCTCCTCGAACTCCCAAGGGACCGTGGTTGTCAGCTGTCCACAGCCCCATTACCCAGCCTGGCTTGATCAGGGCTCCTGTGGCAGCCTGCGGTGAGGGCAGAACTCCACAAAGGACAGGGCGAGGGAGCGCTGCTCTGCGCAGTGAACTAGACCTGTCCTCTCCCGCCCGCACTCTGGATTGGCCTTGGAGGACTGACTTCCTCCCTCTGGGCTTCAGTTTCCTCATCTGTAAAGTAAACTGATAAGGAACCCTGGGGTAAGGCCTGGGGGAGGTTAAGCAGGAAAAGGAAGACTGGACTCACGGAAAAGTGCTGCTCTCACCTCCTGGGCTCCAGTCCTGTGCTAGCTCACACAGAAACAGGGCAGATCTGAGGGTCAGGCTGGCAGGCAGTGGCCACGATGCGAGGAGACTCCATTCGGGCAGCAAGGCCTTGAGGGGTCCATGGAGCTGTGGGCCTCCCAAGAAGGAGGCAAAGCTCCTCAGGGATATAGGGAGGTTTCCTGGAGGTGGAGACGAAGTGGGTTCATCTCTCTCCCTGGGAAATGGATTCTGGCTCCTTAAATTGCAACCACATGTGAGGTCCCTTGCCTGGGCTCCCGGGCAGACACACATCTCTGTTTTACTCCCACTCGAGGGGATGACTGTTGAACTCCAAAAAGATCAGAGTTTGTCAGGGCACGTGGAGGAAGAAAACCCTGCAGGGGCCTGCTGCCTGTCCTGGGGGCACCTGTCCCGAAGGCTGTGGGTGGCAGCTTCTGGGCCCAGGTGTCCCTAGAGTTGCTTTCTGTGCTTGGAGAGGCAGCCCCAGTGCCCAGAGCACAGGGACCTCGCGGGCAGGGGTGGATGGCTGGCGTTTCCGTTCCTCCTTGACCACACCAGGGAAGAACCTTAGTCTGTTTCCTTATATGCAAAATAAAAATAATTCCCATCTCTTAAAGTGGTGTAACTCTGATGAGAAAGGTGATGGAATGGAACACATGGTAGATTCATAATAAATGTGAGTTGCAAAACATTGTTTAGTGGTCTTGCTTTCAGAATGAGGCAAGACTCAGGGACAAGAGCACTGGAAGGGAGTTGAGGAAGCCCTGGCAGAGGGCACGCCCTGGGCTTCTTATCCAGGTCTGGTCTAGGCTCCGGGACCTGGGGGACCTGGGGAAGCTGCTGGGTGCTCCCCTACCCCCAGTGGGCCAGATACTCTAGGCTGCAATCTGAGGTCTGGGCAGAGGGGCAAGGAGGTGAAATTCTGGTGCTTCGTGCAGGTTCTGAAATTCACCCTTGACTACACCCACCCTGTAGAAGATGGACTCGTGGGTGCTGTTTTGAGCAGTTTCTTCAGGAGAGAATCAAAGTGAGTGGAAAAGCTGAGAATGTTGGTGGAGGAGTTGTAATCACTGAATTACAAAATCCTGTACCTTCTGAGGTGCCTTTTTCCAAAAGGTATTTGCAATATCTCATCAAAAAATATTTGAAGAATCGGGCCTCCCCGGTGGCGCAGCGGTTGGGCGCTGCGCTGTGGAGCTGTTGGCCGCGGGGGATGCCGGTTCGACACCCAGCCGGGGAGAATCCCACATGGTGTGGCAGACCTCTCCTGCCTCGCCTGCTGCTCTCCTCAGCAGTGTATCTCTGATCTGCCTGTTCTGCTCCCCACTCTGTCTCTGGTGAACCCTCTCGCCGCCCTGCGCCTCTGGCCTGTACCCCAGCTTGTATGCATACATAAATAAAAATTCTTAAAAAAAATTGAAGAATAATTATGTGATTGGTTGTGCAGAGCTGCTAACAGCAAGGAGAATTATATGTCACACTATTTTAGTTAACCAGATAAAGAAGAGGAGGAAGAGGGGAATTAAAGCTCATTTACCTAGAATATTTTGTATGACTTCTTGGGTAAAACTTAGGAATTAAAAAAACCAAAATCTATCTTGTTCTAACTAGCGAGGGTCCTCTGCTGGAAGGAACTGTCCAGGTCATAGTGGTTAGCTGTCCCCCGCCACCTGCAAAGAGGTACTTCAGTCAATCCCCAGGGCAAGAGACATCCTCAGGCTCTTGGGCACCTTCCCACTGCAGGGTGGGGGAGCCCTGCATTCCAACCTTGGTCCCTCCTAGTACTGGTTTCCTCACTCCTCCAGCCTTGAATGGCAAGGCTTTGGGAGGCCTGGGTGAGGGCGGGAGGCAAAGCTGGGAAGCCTGATGCCTAGGGAGGGTGGCTGAGCTCATCTAGTCAGGGCAACCCTCTGCCCCCTGCTGCCGGTCGGTCACCCACTGGGACTGGGACAGAGCATGCCACACTAGGAGCCCTTCTTAACCTGGCACTCAGTTGGCCTCTCTGAGGCCTCCCCTGCATGCTTGGCAAAAAAGGCTGAGGATAGGAGGCAGCCCTGAAGAGGGGAGAGGAGAGGGTTGGGGGAGAAGGCTGAGAGGCAGGTGAGGAGGAGAGGAGAGGGGCCAGAGAAGAAAGTGAGAGGGTGCAGAGGGAGGAAAGAGAAGGGGAGGGGCACAGGACGGGGCAGGAACCCTCCCAATTTCAGGGCTTCTGGCTGCTACATAAGACCGGTGCTCCCTAGGGCACTGCCCTCCTTCCCTGGTATGGGCCCTCCCGTGGGGTCTCAGCGAGGGCAGCATCCCCTCCTGGCCCTCCGGTGTCTCGGGTGTTCTTCCCTTGTCCTCGGAGTCCAGTCCGGCAGCAGATAAGCTCCAGCTGCCTGGGATTGTGGCCTAATGTCTACGGTCTTTGGGGTTGTGCCCTGGCCAGTGTCCTGGCTCTGGCCTCCCTCACTTGGGCCCACTCCTGGGTGATCTCACAGCCCAGCAGCAGCCCCATAATGCGGAAACCCTGAGCACTGGACATGCCAGGCCCCTGTAGATCCTGGGAAAATGGGTGTCACTGCTGCCTTAGCTGGTCTAGCCTGGAAAGATATTAGTGGTCACTGGGAGCCACCCCTCTAGCGGCCTTTCCTGTCTCACACTAAATCTGAAGCCTCTCTGGCCCTGGGGAGACTGAGGCAGCAGGGGCCTGCCTCTCTGTGGACTGGTCCCTGGGGCCGTGGGCTCGGAGGCTCTGCCCATGGAAGGGCTTCTGTGGGCGGTCCTGGAGCCGGGGTCCTCATCCCAGAGTCCATAGGGGTGTGGGGGATAAGCTCTGGTTTGATGTGTGTGACACGATGTGCAGGAAGCCTGTGTGTGTCTGTGTGCACATGCGTGATGTCCAGAGGTGGTGCTATGAGCAGGGACAGCTTCAGCTTTTTCAGGAGCCTTTGCCTTCAAGGGCAGCAGAATCCGCTTTTGCGCCCCAGCGCCCAGTCCTCTCCAGGCACTTGCTCTCTCGCCCTCACCCCAGCAGCAGCCCCCAGCGCTTCTCTGCCGGTGGCTGGGCAGCCCCTCTTCTCTGCACTTTTCCACACGTGTGCTGAGTTAGTGCCTGCAGGGTAAATGAAGATTGGTCAGGATTTTACGCTGTTTGCCTCTGGGGCTATCAGCTGTGGCCTTGAATGCTGGAGGCGCTTGGGAGTGTGGGCTTGGGGCATGCGTGCCTGATGGTGGACACCTGGAGTATGGCGTGGGCATGAGTAAGTGGGCACACCTGAGCCTGGGGGTCAGGGATATAAGGAGGGTGTCACTCAGAGACGGACGGATGCTACAGAGAATGGCTACCAGAGGCTGTGAGAAGAGGAGACCGCCAGAGAAGGCCAGAGAAAGCCCAGAGAAAAGAGAGTACAGAGATTCGCAGGTGGCCATCCCTGCTGGCCTGTTTCCCCTGCGTACTATTATAAAACCCGTGAGGATGATGCCAAAGTTTCTCTTTTAAGCTGCCTGAACCAACGGTGAACCTACCTGGCCTGGGATGGTTGCAGAACAGTGCCCCTCTTCCAGATGGTAAAACAGACTTGCGGTGGGATGAGCGCATGCAGAAGCCGGCGACCTTGATGTCCCGTCTCCTGCCTTGGGGAGCAGGTGCCCAGGTAGGTTAGGAAGGAGGGAGAAAGACTTGGGCCCCATCCTTCCCTTAGTCTACACTGGGAACCTCAGCGCTCTCTGCCCACAAGTCCTGTCAGCTCTAGCCCACCTGATTCTGGACCCCTCCGTCATTTTTACTGCCATCCAGGTCAGTCACTGTCCCCCAACTAGCACAGCAGCCGCTGCCTGTGGCCACTCCTGCTCCTCCACCCATTCTCCACTCACAGTCAGTCAGTGCTTCTGGGCTCGGGTGCTTCCTTCCCTTGTGAAGTCTTCTAGGGCTTCCCACGGTCCTTTCAGTCAGTTAGACGCTCATGGGTGAGCAGGCCCAGCAAGAGCCGGTCCTGCTGCTCCTGGGCTCCCTCTCTTCACAAACCTGGCTCCTCCACCTGCTGTAAGCTGCTTCCGCTCAGCGGGAAGGTAGCGGAGGAGGACAAAGAAGAACTCTGTCGCCAGTGGGAATGGTTGGGCAGAAAGGTGAGGGAGTCTCAAATGTTTCCACACTGTAGTGACAGAGTGTGCAGCTCTGGGACAAGAGCACACTTGGGGCTCCACTGTGCTCAGAGCTGGGTGCAGAGTGAGGCTGGTGAGGAGGTGAGGAGACTTCAGGTCTGAGGAGTCAGAGACTGCTCCCTTTAGCCCATCAAGCCTGACACCTTTGTCACCATCAAGTCCAGGTGCAGCCACTCTCTTGCAGACCTGTAATTGCAGCAGTGGGGGTGGCAGCGGGGTCTGCCCACCTGCCTCCACCCTTGCTCAAAGCCCTCTTGTCTCTGGGATGGGCTCTGGCCACACAGCCACCACCTTGGCATCTGGGGTGCCCCCAGCCCCAGTGATAAACCTTGTGAGGATGCATGATGCACTAATGTCTCCTCACCTTCCCACCTGGGCCTAAGCCTGGGCCTCTAGCAACTAGGTGGAAATGGTACAGGTTTTACTACCCTGATGGCCACAGCTGTGCTGGGAGGGTGTGTCCAAGGGAAGAGTCCAGGGAGAGGGCCACAAGCCCAGGTAGCACGCCCAGGCACATCCAGGGTCACAGCCCAACTCGGGGCTGGCTCTCATCTTAGTAGTGGGACTGACTCTCCCAGGTTCTCTTCCTCAAGGTCATGGCCGCCTCCCTCCTCTATGCCTCTCTGAACAAGAGATGATGGCCGGGGGACTAGACCCCACAGAAGCCCACCGTGCCAAAGCTGGAAGGGGCTGTAGGGAGTGTCACCTCAGCAACTCTAGTATCTCCTACCTGCATCACACCTTTTAACATCTTTAGATACTATCTGGTCCATTCAACTTGGTTTTACAAACCTAAAATTTATTTTGAAAGGAAATGGTATCATTACGCCAGGAGGATAAGTGGTCACTTGCCATGGGTCCAACATAGTCATAAAAATAAGTGTTGGAGCAATGAGGTCAGCTCCCTGAGGGTAGTGGTTGTGATTTATTGCTGTGTTCCCAGCACCCAGAACAGAACCAGGCACATGACAAAAATATATTTTTGAATAGGGGGGTTGAGTAAATGTGTAAATGTGGAAAGGACTGAGTGACCTGGATACAGACGCTTGGGGAAAGCACGCCCAAGTCTCTGAAAATCAGGAAAGCAAATACTCAAGAGGTGTTAAAGCTACACCAGCCCCAAATGGAGGCTTTCTTCTGGACACATTCATTGAGTCCAGGAGAGCGCCCCCAACAAGGCTGCCTACACACACACACACACACACACACACACACACACACGGCCAGACACCGGCCCCCAGTCACATGCAGGCCTCTTGCTGAGGGCTGGATGCCCAAAGTGATTCTCTCCCTGCCACCTCCCAGGCCTCCCCCCGCGGAGGACAGGGCCATCTGCACAGAGCATGGCGTCACTGTCGTCTCCTGGCAGGAGCCTGTGGGGGTGGCCGCTGAGGCTGGCTCTCACAGAGGCCTGGCACAGGAAACCTGACGTCATCCTGACTCACTGCTCAGGCAGAGCTGGGGGTGGCCGACACTCGTCACTCTCACCTTCATACCTGCCCTAGCCTGAGGATCCTTCTGTTGCCACCCCATTCATTTCTTCCCCTCTCCCCGGGGCATCTGTTCAG
The DNA here is from genome assembly GCA_004024925.1 of Scalopus aquaticus. Classification (NCBI taxonomy): domain Eukaryota; kingdom Metazoa; phylum Chordata; class Mammalia; order Eulipotyphla; family Talpidae; genus Scalopus; species Scalopus aquaticus. The sequence continues at coordinate 20,659 of PVIJ01013736.1, read as the reverse complement.
GGTGTGGGTTTGGAAGGAGGAGGAAGGAAAACGCGACGTTTGATGTTCGGCTGCATCAGTACAGAGCTTGGAAGTTTGAGATTGTGGAAGGGAAACTGCTTTGCATGGGGGCTGGGTGGGCAGAAAAAGACAGAGAATCCCAAAGGCCAGAGGCGAGTCAAAATGGATGATTACAAAGGAGAATGACACTTCAGAAGCATCATTTATTGGGTATTTTAATTAAAAATAAAAACAACACAAAAACCAAGCCCCACACTTACTTGATGGTGTCGGCTCTGTAAGAGCTGAGTATGGCAATATCCCGCCTCCCCTCTGTCCTTTACTCTCTGGTGACAGGAGCAGGGTCCTCCCCCTAGGATCTGCAGCCTGTGGGGCACTCAGTCTAATCAAGGCCCTTTCTCACAGTGCCCCCATCCATGTGCCCAGAGAGCTGTATCGAGTCCGCAGGGGGACGCGCTCTTTGCAGAAGTGGCAAAAGTGAAGAAGAATCTGAGCCGTGACTCACCAAGGGTTCGGGCTCTTGGTCAGAGCAGAAGTGGGGCGGGACGTGGGCTTGTGTTCTCGCTTGCCCCAGTCTCTGCCTTTCACTCACTTATAAGGGTGGGGGCTTCCCCTGCCTGGGATTAGAAGGCGGCAAAGGGGTGCCTGTCCTTAAGGGCTAAATTAGGCCTCTCTGGTTCTGTCCCCAGGCTGGAAAGGGGGCAGCCCCAAAGTGACCTTGAGCCAATGAAATAGAGGAAGCCACCTTCCAGCAGAAATCACTGGTTCTGGCCCGAGCGCTGCGAGGGCCCCCAGACCTGTGCCACTAGAGCAAACTATGGGTAATGCAACGCAGCACCCCCACCCCCACCCCCCCGCCAGGATCTTCCTAGCACGGTACCCACTTTCTCCGCAAGGACAGGGAGAGGCCCAGCCAGTAGAGCTGGGGTCTAGAGCCCCTGCTCCCGGTCTGATTTTCACTCCTGAGTCAGGATCACAGCTGACCGGGTCCTCTCCTCCTCCCCAAGGAGCTCGAGGGCCACGGCTCCTAGTGTGGCAGGTGACGCCAGCCCCACGGGTCAACAAGACTGGACCTGACTATCCTTTTCCGTGCTCTGTAATTTGTCCCTGGAATCAGTCATTAAGTCATTTGCTAGGCTGATGCCAAGGATAAGGGCCCCTATCGGCCTCTGGGATCTGTGGCCCAGACTGCCTGGCTCTGTTGTGGGCTTTGTCACATCAGCCTCCAGACTGGTCTGGTAGGAGGGACAGCAGCCAGATGCGCAGGCAGTGGCGGAGGTGGCTGTGGAACCAGTGTGGGTGAACAGCTTGTCTCCTATGAGTTTCCATTTTACAGGTGGGGACACTGAGGCAGGAGAGGGTGAGGTGGCCCCAGGAGACCAGGGGCTTGGAGATGGTAGGCCCAGGGGTCCCCAGCATGCCAATGTCCAGGGTCGCGGCCCAGAGGATGAATTTCTCTCTTAGCTTGGCTGGGACCCAGCTACACTGATCATAGAATGGGGGAGGAGAGGGCTAAAGTCCGTTTGCCCATCACTGGCTAAGCAGAAGAGAAAAAAAGCACCATCTCAGCCCCCGGAGACGTGGGGGCTTTGAGGAGACCCTGGGGCTTGTCTGTCTCCCCTCTCCCTCACAGCACACTTAGCTGCAAGTTCCATCTCAAGATGGTGGAACTGCATGTAGATTATGCTCTGACATGCTCAGATACCTCAATACACTATGAGGAGCTGAGGGCTCTCACGGGTCCTCACCCCAAGACAGTCTGGCCCTAGGGCTTTGCAGGGGAGCTGAAAAGGTCTCACAGGGGCACTGAGTGTTGACTCAGGGGAAGGGGGGCCTAGGAGGTGGCAGTCTGAAATCCCAAGCAGCTGGGGTGGGGGTGGGGACAGTTCCAGCCCTAGGACACTGTCCCCACCCACCAGAATTGGTTGCTTCAGAGTTCAACTGCTAGTGTATCTTGCCTCAGCCCTGGGGCCCATAGCCCCCATGCGCACCTGGGATTCACCACATCCGGGGCTAGCAGTCCTGTGGGGGTGCAGAAGGGATGTGGATTACCAAACTCCCCATTCTTACTGCTCAAGTGCCTATTCTGGCTTCCCCCCCCAGTCCACCGGCTCAGCTGAGAGCAGCTGAGGGGTTGTGGTGGAGGGCAGTGAGGGGTCACAGCTCTTGGTAGTTCTTCTCTTGGTGAGGCTCCTGAAATTCCCAGCAGGCCCCTGGGAGAGCCCAGGAGCGTCAGCAGAGTTCCCCTTCAGAGCTGATGTGTGACTTGGGGAAGTGTTGCGCCCTGAGCCCCTGGGGTTTTCCTGGACTGCCTGGGAAGAAATCTTGTCCTATTCATAACTGGAAACTGGTCACAGTCCCTCTGCCTTCCCCGGGATAGGCCCAGGGGTCCCCAGCATGCCAATGCCCAGGGGCCAGGGCCCAGAGGATGAATTTCTCCCTCAGCTTGGTTGGGACCCAGCTACCCTGACCGTAGAACGGGGGAGGAGAGGGCTAAAGTCCGTTTGCCCATTGCGGCTAAGTAGAAGAGAAAAAAGCACCATCTCAGCAGGCTCCCCATCCTCCAGTGTAGAAATGATCCACAGTAGCAGACTCATTTCCATTTTTGTTGTAACAAACTGCTAGGGGGTAAATCCTGGGAGGGATAGCGCAAAGGGAAAAGCAGGGACCCAGGCACCGCTGAGCTAAAAGTCTCTGAGGATGGGGATGTGCATCCGAGGCGAGTTCTCAGGCACTGAGCAGCGTGGAGCAGGACAGTGGATGCTCTTCCAGGCTGGGGCGCAAAGTGGTGTGTGTGGGGGCGTTTGGGGCCCACTGGTTCTGGCAGACACCTTCTCTCAGGAACTGATCGCCGGTTTCCTCCCGGGCTTCTTCCCCGGTGCTCACCTCCTCCTCCACCCCCCACCCCCCCAGTCCCCGGGCTAGCCCAGCCTGCACCCCACGTGAGGCTGCGGTTGGGGGAGGGGGTGAGCCGCGGGGGCGGTGCTGGCGCCTTCCTGCTCTGCCCTTGTATGGTGACCCGGGAGGCCGGCCCACGGTACTTAAGGCCGGGCGCCGCAGAGGGAGCAGACGGCTCGGGCAGGCAGGAGAGAGAGGAGGAACAGCGGGAAGAAGGGGAAAGAAAGCTGCTTTAGGTTGGCCGCCATGGGACTGGAGGCGGCGAGCGAGCTGGACTGTGCAGCGCTGGGCGCGCTGCTGCGGGAGCCGCGGGAGGCTGAGCGCACGCTGCTGCTAGACTGCCGGCCCTTCCTGGCCTTCTGCCGGCGCCATGTGCTCACCGCTCGGCCGGTGCCCTGGAACGCGCTGCTTCGGCGCCGCTCGCGCGGCCCTCCCGCCGCTGCCCTAGCCTGCTTGCTACCCGACCGCGCGCTGAGGGCGCGCCTGGCTCGCGGGGAGTTGGCGCGGGCAGTCGTGCTGGACGAGGACAGCGCCTCGATGGCAGAGCTCCAGCCCGACGGTCCCGCTCCAGTGCTCCTGGCTGCGTTGCTGCACGAGACGTGCGCTGGGCCCACCGCCGTGTGCTTCCTCCGAGGTGAGCGCCTGCCCAAGCCCGGAGCCAGCTGCCCGCTCCCTCCCCGACCCCGGCCCGGCCCTCCCACTCACCGTGCCCTTGCCCCACTGCAGGAGGCTTCGAAACCTTCCAGGCCTGCTGTCCCGATCTGTGCTCTGAGTCCCCCAACCCGGTGATGTCCCCGGCTGGGATTGAAAACAGCTGCTCCGCTGACTCCAGGGTTCCCTTCTATGACCAGGTGAGTTGAGATCAGCGATCCTTGTCACTGTTCCCCACACTCCCCTCTCCCACCTCTCACACCCTGGGCAGGATAGGAGGATAGGAGCTCTGAGGAAAGCATTTGCCATTTGTAGATGCCAGGATCCCGCCCATGTATATTGGGGGGTGGGAGGTGGTGAGGGGACATGAGAACTGGAGCACATCTGTATGTGTGCCAGGGTGGGTTGCTCATATGAGCCTTTGGGGTCTCGTGTTTATCTACAGTATAGTTTGGGGCTTTGGGTGTGTATCTGTGACAAGATCTCTGCTTGTCCTTGTTGGTCCTCCTGGCATTTCCGAATCTGATTCCAGGTCAGGGTTGGCTGAAGGCGCCTCTGGCAGGTGGGCAGCCAGCCATGTCTCTGTCCCTGTTGGTGCTCCAGTCCTGCAGCCCCGAGCTGAGAAGACCTCATAGACCCCTTTCCTCTCCCCCTCCAGGGTGGCCCTGTGGAGATCTTGCCCTACCTCTTCCTGGGCAGCTGCAGCCACTCCTCGGACCTGCAGGGGCTGCAGGCATGCGGCATCACTGCGGTCCTCAACGTCTCCGCCAGCTGCCCTAACCACTTTGAGGGCTTGTTCTGCTACAAGAGCATCCCGGTGGAGGACAACCAGATGGTGGAGATTAGTGCCTGGTTCCAGGAGGCCATAGGCTTCATTGGTAAGAGAGCGCCTCAGCCCTGGGATTGGGAGAGGCCCCAGGAGGGGGCGCTGGGCACCTGTCTCCTCCCCTGCCTACTTTCTCTGACTGCTCCCTCACTTTCCTTGCAGACTCAGTGAAGAACAGCGGAGGCCGGGTGCTAGTCCACTGCCAGGCGGGCATCTCACGCTCCGCCACCATCTGCCTGGCATACCTAATCCAGAGCCACCGGGTGCGGCTGGATGAGGCCTTTGACTTTGTTAAGCAACGTCGGGGAGTCATCTCCCCCAACTTCAGTTTCATGGGGCAGCTACTGCAATTTGAGACTCAGGTGCTGTGTCACTAAGGCAGGCTGATCCCCCCAAAGGCTGAGAGAGGCCACTCATTCCTGAGACAGCGGGGCTCCCCTGGAGTTCCAGTCTCCCTCATCTCAGGAGGAGCTGCTCGTCCTCAGAGTTGGAAAGCCCCACTCCCCGTGCGGGCACTAGGAATAAGGGGTGCTAGATTTTCTTAGCTGGTGCTCTTCTGCTAGGGGTTCGAGGGCTGGCCCTCATCCAGGGTTAGAATGAAGGGCATGTCTGCTTTCCTCCTCCCCAGCCACTGGCAGAAATGAACTTGACTCTACACCCATCGTCCCACCACCATGGTGAGGCCTTGGCAGCCTGAGAGCTTCAAGGAACAAGCTGTGACAACCAGGAACCCTGTCTGGGGTGGTCCACCCCGGGGCCTGGAGCCTGAGCCTCGTGCCTGGGGGAGCTGGGGCTTAGGGAAGTGACTTGAACGTCATGCTGTGGACCTTTTGCTCGCGTGTGTATGTACGTGAGCATCTCATGCTGGTGTTGGCGCTGGAAAGTTATTTGTGTTCAACTGACATTTAACACTCCCTCCCCTACTTCCTCCCAGCCCAGTGGGCGGAGGTTGGAAACTTAGCACTTTATATTTATACAGAACATTGAGGATGTGTCAATAAAATATTGTTTTGTTTTAACAAACAACCTCTCAAGCTTCTGTCTCAAGTTAATGCTGGGGAAAATGCTCAGAACACCTTCCCCTCTTCCCTCCCCCAACCCCTTTTATGCTCAGCCTCCAGGCTCAGGTGCCCACATGCCCATGGTGCCAAGCACCTCCTGCATTCAAGGCTGCAGGTGATAGCCACAGAGGCCAGCAGCGCAAAAGCCTGAACATCTTCATTTACCCTACAATCCACCCCTCAGGGTCTTTCACTGTATAGGCTACACATAAGTTTCCCTTGGTGAACACTGCAGCCGTGACACACAATGCAAGGCTACAGCTGGCTACCACCAAGCCCAGGCAGGGCACCAACCTAGGGCAAAAAAGACAAGATAATTATTGGCGTCAGCAGATGATCCATCAATTCTGCTGCCGAAGGCACTGTGCATGCATGGGAGAGGGGACCACTATTAACTCACAGATGCCATCATGTGCCAGGAGTCGTCAGACTTCCTGGCCGTCTGTGGTCTCAGCCACAAGCCATACACTCCATCACCCCCAGGATGTGCTTTCTCAGATTGGTGACACACTATACTCTTGGGGGTTATCATGTAGTCCCCAGGGGTACTCACTGCTGTCACTCCAACACTCAGCCTTCATAGCCACCAATGTGACAAGCAGACCCCTGCACAAATGCCAACCCTTTTGCGCATGCACATGGGTTGGGGACCCGTGGATACAAGCTCCACATGTGGCCTCTCTGGTCCTCTCTCCATTCGTGGTCTCCACTATAAGCCATGTTCCCCACCCATCCCCGAGGACGGGTTCCTTAGCAGCTCACCCTTACTCAGAAGTGAACAGGGCATCACCAACAGGTGATTTTAAGAGACTCACTTGCCTTCCTTAACATCCTTCAGCTGCTTAATATCTGTTGGCTTCCCGGCCTTGGCTACAGCTTTCGCCTTATCTAAGAGGGCTTTTTGATACTTCTCCTGCCTGGCTGCAGAGAACCTGGCGAGGGCTTCCTCCTTCAGCCGGCCTTGGGCTGCTTGTATGCCTGCCCCTTCCGGGACTCTGGGCTGTGACCCTGGGAGTGCCAGGCAAGACAGGAGAGGTCTGCTGCGCCATATGTGGGTTAGTTCCCTGGCCAGGGATCGAACTCAGGCCATTGCAGTGATAGGTGATAGCACTGAGACTTAACTCCTAGGCCACCAGGGAGGCCCCAAATGCTTTTCTTAATTAACTGTTCTATTCAAGCTCCTTTCTGCTCTACCTAATATTCATTATTATTATTTTCCTGGGCACTCATGTGAAGGGTCAGCTGGTTGCATTCTTGCTTATGTTACTACTTCCTGGGCAGAGGGACATCAGCCTTCATCACACTCTCCCTGGGAATCTGACTTTCTCTTTGGAAGAGTACTGATTCCAGGCCTGGCAGGGAGCCGAAAGGCTCGTGTGGCCCTAGCTGGTGACCTTGGCTCTGTTTTTTCTCTTCACTGGCCACTAGTGGTGGTGGTGGTGTCCCCAAATCGTCCACTTTCAGGATTTAAATCCAGGGGACTCTTGGTGGTCAAGCTCTGAGGACAGGGTCTCTGGAGAGGTCAAGGGGTACAGGGGATGAGGAACATGGGTAAGCAGCTTCAGTTTCTAAATATGAAGGTGCTGATTTTGCAGGATTTTTGTGGGGGTGACGGGGTAGTGTCCATGAGAAGGTGTAGGTATCCCAGAGTTCCCCTTTGCCCTGCGGTGGACTTCTCTGGGCTACTGGTTACACAGGGCCCTCAGTTTGTGAACTTTCACTGATATGTCTACTTTTTGGTTTATAAACTAAAATAAAATATTTATAATAAAGAAACAAAAGCTTAAAAAATGTAGTGACCGTTTCCTTCTACCATAGGTAGACTGGGGCCTTTTCAGCATCTAATCGCATGTTGGGGGCAGGAAAGGTGTCTCTCCAGGTTAGCGGATATGGCCCCTCCCAGCACGCTGCCTCAGCCCTTTCTGCAATGTTTCTCTGCCCCCTGGTGGTGGAGGGGGCCTCAGAAGAGTCACACCCCCAAGTGGGATCCCTCAAGGTGCCTTGTGCCTGGCCCCTTTGCACCTTCTTGCCCACTTTGGCCAGACCAAGAATGATCCAAAAAGGTCCAGAGGCTCAGACTTAGTCGGGGGCAGGGAGCACAGGTAGGCAGGACTGGATGGTGGTCCCAGGTGCAATTGGTTGACCCAGGGCTGCAGGTGCTGTTGGTTGAGGGCAGGGCTGCAGGTGGTGACTGGTGAAGCCCCTATTTAAGGGAAGGGGGTGGTGCTAAGTCTGCAGTTAGGCTGCGAGTTCTGCTGGGATTAGTGGTCTTGTTTGCTGGGGGCCAGCAGCATGGACATGGAAGGCCTCTTGGGTGCTCCAGGGTGTGCTCTCTTTTCCAGGTAAGGGAGCCGCCTTGCCCTCCTCCGGCCTTCAGAATGCTGGGGAGAGGTTGGAGCCTGCAGGGATCTGAATTGACCAGAACCACTCAGAATGAGCATTCCTCAGGGAAGTTTCTAGGAGTTAGTTTCTGGAGGCCTGAGGGAAGGCTTCCTGAATGCCCTGGGAGCAGGGTGTTGCTGGGCAGGATATGACACAGGTCATGCTCCAGGTTTTCTGGGAGGGGCAGGAGACTATAGCCACTCTATCCTGGGCCTGCCAGATTTCTCCAGGCTGAGCCCATTTTCCAGAAGTCTGGACTAAGAAAGGGGCAGTGGGGCTGGGCCCGAGGCTAGCCAGCACCTTGCCATGAGCATCGACCTGGAGGTCTGGCCCTATCGTTCCTGTTCCTCCTTCCCGCTCCCTCTCTTTCCTCTTAGACACCTAGATGCTCAGAGCACTAGGCTGCCTTCTGGAGCCCAGCGTTGGTCTTGCCAAAGGAGCTTCTTCCTCTGGTGTTGTCTAGGCCTTGCCACCAGCTGGGGCTGCGGGGGAGGCCAGGTGGCTCCCAGGACTCCATATTGGGAAACTGTGAAGGCCTGTGGCTTGTGGTCTGACACCACACCCCTTTCTCATTATCTTGACTCGCCATTGGGGGCACTTTGGGCATTGTTTGTGCCCCTGTCTGGGCAGGTTTGGTCCTAGGAGTGCCCTTGGCCTCCAGCTGCCCAGGAGCCTGTGGGACCAGTTTCCTAGAAGACCTCACTCCTGAGGGGACCCACACATCCTGGGGCAAGGACATCCCTGCAATTAACCAAGGTGAGGGCAATATGTCTTCTCAGGGTGCAGGGGTATGAAATTGTAGTGATTTTCACCATTTGGTTTTCGCCAAAATCTCACTGAACACTCAGAGGCATAAAGAGTTGGGAGGAGCTGCACCTGCTTACGTAGCAGGCTCTAGGTGAGTAGTTCTGTGGGCAACTTCTTCACTCTTTTTCTGTATCTTGTCTCCTGAGTTCATTTATAAGAAGTGTGTGTTGGCGTGGGGGGAAGAGGGGGGAGAGAGGGGGGGTTTTAAAAACTGAGCTGATAAGTGTGGCTCTCTAAGTCATTAGTGGATGTTGGAAAACACTTCAGCCACCTCAGGCAGGAGTTCCCCCAGGTGTGAGGGGCTGAGGTACAACAGCAAAGAAGCATGGCGCGCCAGGCCTCATTGTCTGCGGATCTCAGCTAAAGAGTGAGATGTACGGATAAATACCCTGGGACAAGGCTGGTAGGAATGAACATAAGTTCAAGAGTTGGAGCCATCACACGCTAAAGTGTCAGGGGAACAGCAGGGACCTTGTCATGGGGGGGGGGTGGTAGGAATTTGCTGGAGGTGTAGCTACTTTGTGCCCTCTTTTCTCTGAGCCAAGATTCAGGACTGCTGAGCTTGAGCAGGGCAGTATGCCACCTTTTGGTCACTGTGAATGGCCTGGAGGAACCCAGCACTAACCAGCTTCCCTGGCGTCGACAGCCCTATGTCGGGGAGATGGCACTGAGCTAGGGCTGCTAGTGACCCGCAGCCGTCAGCAGCCTCCCTTACAGCCGCTAATGCCCTGCCCAGATGCCTTCACTAGGGAGTGCGTGTCTTCCTGGCTGCTGGGATCTTGCCTGCTAAGGCCTCATAGCTGAAGGCCTTTGGCTAAAGGAGCCGCAGTGCAGGGGTGCCTGGGACATTTCCCCCACCTGGGGTGGCCCACAGTGACTCATATGGAATATGGGGCTTCCAGTCTTGAGGTGGGACAAATCCGAGGTGTCATCTGGGGTCCACAGCTCTGTGGGGTCAGGCTGAGGCAGCACTTGGGCTGATCCCCAGTTCTCTAGTGTTCTCTTACTTTCCTCAAGAAGTCACGGGCAGGTGGCTCCTGGTTTGGGGCCTGCTTCTGGGGAACCCAACCTAAGGTACGTCCAGGTGCAGGAGTGCTTCTAAGATATCATAGTAAAGAGGCTGTGAGAGGGGCTGCAGCTGTGAGACAGATGGGAAGGGGAGCAGGCGAGAGGTGGCCGGGCGGGGAGAGGAAGGCTCCCAGCCATCACGCAGCCGCCTCCTAGGGCGCAGTGGGCTAGAATACGTCACCTGCCACTGCAAGGGTCCTGAATGAACCCAGGGGAGTCAGAGTTAGACGGGGAGTGAGGTGGGGCGGGAGGGTCCAGGGCATGTTCTGGGGGGTGGCTTGGGCAGGAGTGGAGGCTAAATGAGACAGCTGGAGAAAAGGCCACTTCTTGACAGCAGGGGGCTTCGAAGAGCTGGAGTAGGATTGTGTGGGTTGTGTGAGCCATGGGCTGTGTTTGAGCAGGGGAAGGTTGGGGTCAGGCCAAGAAGCGTCACACACGTTTGTAGACTGGACTTAGAGGGGGTGTGTGGTTCACCTGAGGCCGCACAACCTGAGTTTGGGAGAGTTCACTCTAGAGTTAGAGTTCTGAGAAGACCCTGGGTGGGTTGACAGCCAGGCCTCGGCTGGGGGCGTCCCGAGAGTCTGTGCTCTGGGAGGTATACACATCCTCCTTCCCTTCCAGGGCTCATCCCAGTGGAAACCCCAGAGAACAGCTTCCTCCTCGAGGGTGACATCCTCCGGCTGGTGAGTGGGCCGTGCACATGGCTAGAAGTGACCTCATAGTGTGAGAGACCTTCAAACCCTGGCAGTACAGGGTTGGGGCATGTGAGGGGCCCCTTTTTATTGCTCATAGTTTGATAAGACCTCTTCAAAAGTCAGAATGTTCTTTTAGGATTAAGTTAGCCTGAAGGGCTAACATCTGGATCGGTATAGCAGGAGGGAGGGTAACATCTGGATCGGTACAGCAGTAACCCTGGGAAGGCTTCCTGAAGGGGTGGGGTTTCAAGAGTTGCCATCTCTCCTCAGAGTCCCTTCCAGCTCTTTTCCACTTTGAACAAAAAATGGCCCAAGAAAGATGGTGTGGTAGAGGTTCCCTTCCTGCTCTCCAGCAAGTACAGCGAGTGAGCACGCGTTCCCCAGCCCTGGGGTCCTGGGGCTTCCTCCCTGCCCAACCCGATTCCTAACTGGGCCTGGGCTCCTATCTGGGTTTCCCCTTCTGCTACATCACACCCCCTCCAACCCCACCAGCCCCCCTCCACCACTGCTGCCCTGAAAGACTTCCACCGAGGTCCTTTCTCTTCCTGAAGGCCCCTTCAACTGGGAGAGTTAAAGTCCTGGAAGAACTGATGGGGAAGATGTATCGAAGGACCAGCTGATCTATTTTGAAACCAAACTGGCCAGAGGGTAGTGGACTAGCCAGGGTCTATCTAAAGCCGAGCTTTCCCCCAACACTATCACACTTCACTTTCTCGACATTTTATTTTAGGAGGGTGACTCGCCTGTCACCCAGGCAGACTTCCAAGGGGTCATGACGACTCTGGGGGCGTGGTTGGGGGTTCAGCCAGGGTGTCTTCTCCCAGATGCGCCCAACCACGAGGTGATCCTAGAGGCCTTTGCCGAGTTTGAACGCCTCACATGCATCAGGTTTGTCCCCTACCAGGGCCAGAGAGACTTCATTTCCATCATCCCTATGGCAGGGTGCGTGCGTGCGTGTGTGTGTGCACGCATGCGCGTGTCTGCCTGCCTGCCTGCATGTTTGTATGTGCATATAAGCCTGCACTTGAGGGATGAGTTCCTCTGCTTTCTTTGGCATTCAGCCTACAATTAACTAGCTGTTGTCTGAAACAATGGCTATTGTTTCTGGACCTGTCCTCCTGCGTCCAGGATCCCTCTGCCCACCCTGAATGGTTTGCCCCATAGACCTATCAACACTTGGGGCAGGAGTACAGGACGTATGGGAGAGGGAGGGGATCAAGTGCTCACTGCTCCTTTATGAAGCCCTCACCCCTGGGGGGCTTCTGGTGAGTGAGTGAAGTTTCTGTGGGACAGACCTGGCCTCGGATTCAGGATCCACAGTGCAGGAGCCACGTGACTCCGGGCAAGTTGCTTATATTCAGAGCCTCTTCTGCTTTCTTTCTGAGATGGGGCAATACCCATTCCTAGTTTCTGGTGGTCAGGAACGTGCCAGCATGACCCCGGGGACACACTTGAGAGATGAGTCGTGGAGCAGGTTTGCAAGGCAGGACTCTGTTGCTCAGTGAGCAGCTCTTTTGCTATTTATTAACAGGAATGCACAAGCGTGATTGATGAGGAGCAGGGTCTGGGGAGACAAAGGGTAATCAATTTTATGGGGAATGGGGGACAGGTCGGCCATGCACACAGGGAGGACTTCCTGTGCAGGTACTTGGTGTAATTTCCGAGCTACTCCCAGACCACTTCAGTCTGTGACCGCACAATTGGTCAATGGCTACCTGGGCACCCCCGGCTGCCTCGGGATGTGGACCATGGCTTTAAGGCAGTCATGCGGGAGCACCTTGCCCAAATCCCCCCCCCCACACACACACAGGTGCAGAGACCCCAAGTGGTAGAGAGGCCACACTAGCTCTTTAGGGGCTGTAGAGATAAGTGTGAAACTCGTACTCAGGGGTCCCCAAGTGGGTATATTCTTAGTCAACTGCTCCTGCCACCCACATTAATATAAGTTCCCATCTTCCTGCAGCCCAGAATGGTAATAAAGTTCTTGTACTCCCATTTCACAGAAGGCCAGGCAGTGGAAGGGGTGTGGGGAACAGCAATCTGGGGGCTAGTTGCCTGTCAGTGCTCACCCCCACCAGCACTTGGGAGAGCCTGGCTCTGGCTCAGTGGGGTGGTGCCACCAGATCTCCCATGGCCTTGCAGGTGTTTCTCCAGTGTGGGACGCAATGGAGGGATGCAGGTGGTATCCCTGGCACCCACCTGTCTCCAGAAGGGCAAGGGCATCGTCCTGCACGAGCTCATGCAAGTGCTGGGCTTCTGGCACGAGCACACGCGTGCTGACCGGGACCGCGATATCCGTGTCGACTGGAATGAGATCCTCCCAGATACGTCTTATCGTGTGCAGGCCAGGCTGGGTCTGGGGGTCTTGGGGTTGGGGGGGAGAGGGCAATGGTGTAGGTAGTACCAGAGGGGTCACCAGGCTATTTAGAAGAGGCTGTCCCTCTTCTCTACCGCCTGCCTGTCTCATGGGGAAAGGGGGGGTGTCCCACTACTCTGAGACCTAGATATGTTCAGATGCTGCTGTTTTGGGCTCCAAGTGTTCATGGCCTATCCCCAGCTACACCTGAGCTAGTGTGTCACTGTTTGTGTCTCACTTCTCACTGACACTGTTAGTTCCTGAGGATGGGGTTGATGGTATCTTGTGGCGCTTGCTCATTGTATACTCAGCTAGCAGGTGTAAGTAGCTCAGGCGCCCGACACCACTGTAGGCTGGGGCAGCAACAGTGCCCAGTGCTGGAGAGCAGGAGGGGCAGAGGGTGGCCCTGTAGTTCAGTGCGTGTGAAATAGGCACTGAAAGATGTGGGATGGGAAGCACATGGAGACCATATCACAAAAGGCAACAGGGGTAGGACCAGGGTGATCTGGGATATGGTCACGGCCCTGGATGCCAGTGAGCAGCAGCTGAGCATGGGTCATTTGATGGGTGTCTGGCCCTGGGAATGGGGGACAGTTTAAACCAGGAGGGGAGAAGTATAAAGACAGTTGCTTCATGAGGCAGGGGAGCAGAGGAGGTGGATGTTTGGGATTGTGGGAGGAGAAGGGGAGGAGGCAGAGGGCTTCCTGCAGACAGCGCTTCTGGTGAGGGTACCACCACCGCTATTGTGGGGGAGGGTGCCCAAGACTGAGCCAGATAATTGTGGAGCTCCCAGAGAAAGGGTGCCCTGGGGAACATGGGTAGTATCTTATAATGGGATGAGGTATGGGGACTGAGATCAGAAATTAGTGTGGTGATGAACAATAACAGTGACTGTGCGCTGAAAATAGAGGCTATAACCCTTCCTGGTGCTCATGAAATACGTGTGAAAACTTACCATAAAAGCTTCAAATTAAAAAAAGTAGAGTTAATGCAAATGTTCTGGTCATGATGTGAAATAAACATTAGACACTAATACATGAAAACTTTCTTCCACCTAGAAATTAAAAAAAATATTTTCTAGCTCTTGGGTTAAAGAAATTACAGGAATTCTAAAAATCAAATGCTTTAGAACCAGTGGTTCATAACTAAAGCAGTGCTCAAGGAAAATGCTTATGTCAATGAAAATAGAACAAACATTTTGATCAAAGTTAAAAAAAGGAAATTACTGATAGTAAAAGTAGAAATTAATGACTCACAAATAGCACTAGTAAATTCAAGAGCTGGTTAAAAAAAAAAAGGGTTAGAATGCCAACTACCCTAATGGAAAAAATTGCTTAAGAGTGGAGAAAGATGGGAATATATTTGTATTTAGTTAATACACACAGAACCAGCTGCTAGACGTTACAGCAACAGTAATTAACTGCAGAGAGGTGGGCACTAGGGAAGGTGAATGGAGGGTGAGACTAACATTTTAAAATATTTTTTTGTTTTGGTACTAGAAGAACTTATTGCCTATTCAAAATCAATTAACTTAATTGTTTTTGAAGTTTTCGAAGGCAAGAGAGAAATACTCGGGGGTTGGGATCTCAGGCAAGTGATGGAATAAAGGTGCTGGGAGTGTCGTTTGATCGGTGCTGGTGACCACAGAGAGGGCAAGGGGGTGCCATAGATGGGAGTGGGGGCGGAGACACCCCCTCATGGGGGTGAGGGTCACTCTTGGAGGTTAGAAGAGAAGCTGGGGCGGGGAATCCTGCCCCACCCAGGCCTGGAGGACCCAAGTGACAGGGAGAAGTGGGCTCTCTGGCCAAGGTGGAAGTGTGGACTCCACATCCCCACAAGGGGGGCTTGCAGCTGGGGAGGGGCTTTCACCGCTGCACAGGGCGGTGGAACAGGTCTCTGGATCTCCTGGATTGAGGAGCAGGCACTCTACCTCACCAGTAGGGGGTGCCCAAGACACTCCGAGCAGCGTTTGACTTCCTGGAGGCCGTGAATTATACAAAGATCATTCTCATACAAAGTGAGTGGGAGAGGTGCAGAGAATTTTTAGGAGGCAATGGCAGGCCAGCCACAAGGTCCCTGTGCTACCATGTCACCGGGTGCAGATCTAGATCCCTCCCAGGAGAGAGTGGGTAGAATAGGCAGTGAAGACACAAATAGGAGACAGGGAGTGTGGACTAGTGCTGGGCGTCAGGTGGGGTGGGGGAGAAGCACATTTGACTGTAGGTTTAGATCCCCCAGCTTAGGTAGGTGTTAAATTCCCAGAAATCTATGTCCCCAAACCACCCCCACTCCAGCCTGTCCCCACTTTTCTCCCTTGCCCTCTTCCCCCATCTGCAATTATCTTTTCAGGCTTTGAAATAAACTTTGTCAAATCTTGGACCAGCAACATGCTGGTGCCCTATGACTATTCATCAGTGATGCACTATGGGAGGTGAGGACCCGCCTTCCTTTTCTTCCTTCCCTTGGTACTGCCCTGCCAGCCCCTGCTGTGACAGGTACTCAGGTCCCTGCTGGGTGGGTTTCAGATTTGCCTTGCTGTGGGCTTCCCACTATTGTGCCTCTCTGGGCTCCCAATGTCTATGTCTGTCAGCCATGGAACCTGAGCAGCTTGGACGTCACGCGGGTCCTTAGGCTTTATGACTGCAGTCTGAGTGGCCGTGGCCCCCGTGGCAGAGGTGAGTGACTGGGGTAGAGTGATCTGAGGAACCTGGAGAAGGCTCCTGTGCTGAGGTGGTGTCAATGAGGGTGAAGAGGTGGGAGGCGAAGTTGCAGAGGTGAACAGGTAGAGATTACAGGACATCACAGCCAAGAGGCTGGGGAGAAAGGGATGGACGTGAAGGGGTGTGAGGGGCTGACTGGAATGCAAAGAAAGCTGTCAGAGCTGCAGGGCTGGGCTGCGCCCAGGTGCAGTATGGTGTAGGGTAGTGAGGTGGACTCCCAGACTGGGGTTTTGTGGGCATGTATGTGTTGGAGGTGGGGAGTTGGGGGTGAGGCTGCTCAAGGATATCTCCAAGGAAGGGGCTGCGGTGAGGGCTTTAGAGCCCAAGTTAGGCACGGAGAACAGCCTGGAGATGAGCCTGGGGAGCAAGAAGGTGTTGGCGTCTGCAGGCTCAGAGGCGGTAGAGTTATACTTGAACGAGCTGGGAGTAGAGGAGGCCACTAGCAGAGGATGGGTTGTTGAGAACTGAGGTTTCCGCAGTGGGAGTTCCAGGTGCGGCACGGTTCGGGGGCAGGCGTGGGCTGTGAGGTCAGTGGGAAGGAAGTCACTGGAAGGAGCATTTCAGCTCAGGTTTGGGGGAAGCTTCAATGTGTGAGTGGGAGTGATGGGGAAAAACATGGTGAGTAAGGCAGGGACTGGGGCAGGCCCCAGGTAATTGGGCCTAAAATGAACAAGAGTTTTTACAAAGTATAGTGGGTGGCACATGGTAGGGAGTGGCAGTGAAGAGCAAGGAGGGCCTGTCACTGAGTTAATGGGCTGACAGTGCTCAGATGTGTCCTCCTCATGCCCTGGGTTGGGATCTACTGCAAGCACAGGAAAAGTTCTGGAAGAAGCTACAAATGCAGGTGGGGTGTTACTGCACACAGTGAGGCCCCCGGAGGGGCTGGAGGGCCAGGGCTGGGGTGCTATCAGCACTCGGCTGGTCAGGTGGGTTGACCAGAGGTGCCTGGGGCATGGAGAGAGGCCATGGTGGTGATCTCTGGGGCCAAGTAAGGAGGAATGGGATGGCTGTGCACGCCTTGTCTCTTGGTGGGAATTGGGAATTTGGGTCGTGAAGGAATTAAGCAGTGGCTTAGCAGCTCTCTGGTGAGCCGGCTCGCTGTCTAAAAACGGAAGCCATCTCTGGCTCTCTGCAGCTGGGTCATGCATTTTCCTTCTGTCACTTCTGGGATATGACCCCCTATCTTTTCTGCTCCAGAGTTCCCAGCCCCCAGCAACCATGGGAGCCCCACTTCTGCCTCTCAAACACACCTGCAGCAGCTTCTGAAGGCTGTCAGCGGAATCCAGGAGATGCGACCCCAGCAGCTCCAGGGCTGGAGGCCAGCAGGTTGCTGTAGCACCCGGAGAGAGTGCATATGGGAGGGACGGCCCTGCCCTGAAGAATTCTGGTGTGGAGACCCCTGCAAGGCCACCTCAGAGCCCAGCTTCCTCTGGGAGCTCAAGTTCTAGAGGAGGTGTTCCCAGCATTGCTCTGGAACATTCCTGGCCAGCACAAGTGCCCACTTTCCCCCCAGCCCCATCTCTGGAGGCAGACCAGTCAGCACCTACTGTGCAGGCTGATTTGGTGAATCTGGCTCTGCCGGGAACCCATGCCCCTAGAATTCCCCTTAGGGGGATGCCCAGAAGTGGAGCCTGTGGCTTCTGTCCCCAAATGGGGAGGGTGTCCCCTGACCAGGACAACCAGGTCACACAGCCCTTGGCCTCTCTGTCCTCCAGCCCCAATCTGGTTACCCTGCCTGAGGCCCAGGCCTCTCCCTCTGCCTTCCCCATCACGTTCCCCTAAGGACTCTGGGGAACAGAGGGGCTCTATAGGTCTGTCCGGGGAAAGGCAGATCTGTCGGCGATGCCTGGCTCTGTCTGCTCTCAACTCCCATCCCAGCCATAGTCACACCTGGCAGATGCTTGGGAATGAGGTCACATTCTCCAGGGACAGAGGTCTTGAGAGGGTGGTACAGAGCAGGTTCCAGCCCTGAGGACCCCTGGGTACCCTCCTGCAAGAAAGGTCCTAGGTGGACTAAGGTGTTGCCCCCCTTCAACCTCAGGTCAGGCCTTGGGAGGAGCCCTGTGGCTGGTACCCTGGGAGCAGGCAGCTTCCTGTCCTAATACCTCGGTGCTGGGAATGTCATCCTGCAGCTGTAGCCTCGGGGCCTGCTCTCCAGGAGGAGTTCAGAGCCTCCCTCCCTCCCTGACAATGCAGGAAGGCCCCAGATGCAGGGGTGCCACCAGTGGGGTGACGAAGAGGCAGGGCCTCCAGGGATCACCCTGGGGAGCCCCACAAGAACAAGAGGTCCCTGAACATAAGATTCCCATGGGGCTCCTCTCTACTCCATGTTGCTACTTCCAGGGGCTTTCCCACCCCCCCCCCCGTCTTGGCTAGAGGAAGCCCCAAAGGTAGAAGGGGGTGCTTGCCCCGTTTCAGCCAAGTCCATGCCTCTTCCTCAGCTCTTGGCCTTCATGTGAGGTCTGTTCAGGAATGAGGTCTCTAGGGTGCAGTGACTGGGCCTAGGATAGGAGCCCCCCAATGCCAAATGGCTTGTCAAAAGCCCAAGAAAACCCCGCTTGGGATGGGAGGGAACAGGAGCTGACACCCTGCCTCAGTGGGCTGGGTGCCTCGGATGATTTTTGGGAAAGCAGAAATAAAGTTGGGGACTTGCTCCAGGAGTCTGGTCCCAGGCTGTGTTGACTTTAAGGGTGATGCCTTTAACCCTCCTCACTATGGGGGAGTATGGCAGGGCTCAGATGCTTATACCCATTTTCCAGAGGAGGAGGAAGCAGACTTAGGGAAGCAAATGGACTTTTTGAGATAGCATGGATGGGGCATCACTGCAGGGCTGAGGCTTGACCTTTTCTAACCCCTGGACTCGGAGGGGGTCACTGGGGCACACTCAGGGGCTCTGGACCTTCCACCCTCTATCTTGGGGTCAGTCTTGAGTCAAGCATTTCCAAAGACTGACCAGGGCCTGTCTCAGGAGTTAATAGCAGGCAAGAATCATGGAGTCGGTTGGGTTGGGGCAGGGGCACTGTTCATCTTCTTGCTCCGGACTTGGGAGGAGGGGTGTCAGTCTAGAGGGGGTGAGCAGGGACTCTGCCCATGTACCTAGCAGATGGCAGCTACCTTGGGAGATTCCCGAGCAGACTTTGGGCCAACTCTGACAGTGGTATAGTACCCGCTTTCCACAAGTGACCGTGACTGCCTCATGACCTATAGGTCTCTGGGTAACCAGCCCAGGCGCCTGGCACCCGACTGGAGGTGGGGTTTCTCAGCGGCTGTCAGATACCAGGTCAGCCCTGTGAGACCCTCCTGGTCCCAAGGCTGGCTCCATTAGGCTGTGGCTTTTGGACTCAATCTGGGTTCTCCAGAAATCAAAGTGGGGATGGCTGAGCCTGGTGGCTCAAGAGGCTTGGGGGTGACCCTTGTCATGTCCTTCCCCGATGGAGCCTCTAGTCGCTAGAGAGCCTGTTCTCAGGTTAGCTCTGCCCAGTCCTGTTTCACAAGCCCAACCCTATACCTGATGATCCAGCCCTGCCTCAGCCCCTTGGGGGGCATGATATGTATGGGCTCAGGGTATTAACCAGAGTGAGCCACCCAGCCCATCTGAGGCCTGTCCCCCACTCTCCAACCCCAGAGCCATGTGGGCTCAATCATCAGTTTGTTCACTCATCCTATAGACTATTTTTTTTTAAATGGCTAGTGCTAACTTTTTTTTTAAAAGATTTATTTATTTATACATACAAGCCGAGGTACAGGCCAGAGACGTGGGGCGGTGAAAGGGTTCACCAGAGACAGAGTGGGGAGCAGAACAGGCAGATCAGAAATGCACTGCTGAGGAGAGCAGCGGGCGAGGCAGGAGAGGTCTGCCGCACCATGTGGGATTCTCCCCGGCTGGGCGTCCGACAGCTCCACAGCCCAGCGCTCAACCGCTGCGCCACCAGGGAGGCCCCCTATAGACTATTGAATTAGATACCAGGTAGGCTTGTTATAGGTATTGGGAATAACATGGTGAGCAAGGAGGGGTGTTTATTGTCTTGAAGTTTATTCAGGGGTGAGGCGGGGATAGACTGAACAGGCAAGGAAGCATCTGTGATAAATTATGTGTGCGTGTGGAGCACTATTTTGGGTTGTTGGCATTTCAACTGAGACCTAAATGACAGAAGTAAGCTACCCTGAGAAAATCTGGGAAAGAGCCATGCAAAGGCCCTGAGGCTGGAGTGAGTGGTGGAGATGTAGAGGGGAGGAGCTAGGCAGGGCCAGGCCAGAGGATCCTCCACAGGATCTAAGTTTTGAAAGTCCTTCTGGATGCTCTATGGAAAATGGATTGTAAGCAGGGAGAACACTTGGACGTTTCTGCAGTTATACAAGTGAGAGCAAGGGGGACAGTAGAAACTTGCAGAAGTGGGGGCTTTTAGAGTTTGTTTTGGAGGTAAAGGCAACCACACTTTCAACTGGATATGGGTGGGGGGAGGGTGCCACTTACAGCCCTGAGAACCCTGGGGGAAAGGCAGGGCTGGGGATGTGTTAAGTCTGGGGTGGCTATCAGACACCAATGGGTGAGTCAGGGAGTGTGTGGGTGGCGTGAGCCTGCAGCCCAGGGCAGGAGCACTCTGGGGAAGTCAGCAGCTGGGTGGCGGTGTAGAAGTATGTAAAAGTAAGAATGTTAACGGCCATTGATAAAGCAAGGTGCCATAGTCTGGCACTGTGCAGCTGTAAAGGAAATGTAAAAATATGTAAAAGTAAGAATGTCCGTGGCCATTGATAAAGCAAGGTGCCATAGTCTGGCACCGTGCAGCTGTAAATGAAATGTAAAAATAAGAATGTCAATGGCCATTGATAAAGCAAGGTGCCACAGTCTGGCACCCTGCAGCTGTAAAACTTCAAGGAATGCAACCTGAGATAAAATTCCTCCAGGTGGCAGAAAAATTTCAAAGTCTATAGACTCCCCCAGCAGGGGCAAAAGGCTTCAGGGACACCAAAAGACAACAGCCCTGACATCTACTTGGAGACCACCCCCCTTTTTGATGTATTGCCAAATTCTGTATAGTTGCTAAATTCCTTTGTATCTGTAATTGCCTTTATAAGCTGCACCAACACTGTGCTGGGGGTCTCCATTTTAGCCTACTAGACCGCTGCGTCGGTACTTCGGGCTAATTGGGACCCTAGCTCGAGCTAGCAATAAACCACCGCTTTGTAATTACATC
>PVIJ01013735.1:0-43855 GCA_004024925.1 Scalopus aquaticus | reverse complement strand
ATGGAGCTTCCATACGACCCAGCAATCCCACTTTTGGGAATTTACCCAAAGGATACAAAAACACTAATCCGAAAGGATACATGCACCCGTATGTTCATTGCAGCACTGTTCACAATAGCAAAGGTATGGAAGCAACCCAGATGTCCAAAAATAGATGATTGAATCAAGAAGATGTGGTACATATACACAATGGAATACTATTCAGCATGGAAAGAAGATAAACACATGCAATTTGCAGCGACATGGATGGAATTAGAGGGGATCATACTCAGTAAAATAAGCCAGAAAGAAAGAGAAAAATATCGAATAGTTTCACTTATAACAGGACTATAGGGAGGCCGGGTGGGAGAGAGACAATCAGAGGAGGGAGCCGGAGGGAGGGAAGGAAGGGAGGGAAAAGAACACAAGGGACCATGGAGATGGATCACGGGTGAATTGGTGGTGGGCTACCCAAGGGGAATGCAAAATGTAAAAGACATAAATAACAATAAAAATATATATTATATAAAAAAAATTAGCCTTCATTAAGTCAGCTACCAAGTCATACCTTGGGCATCATCCCCACTCTCTCTATACCTTGTTAACTGACAAATTTTATCTTCTGTAGATCACTGTAATCTTTCACTCTTTCTTCCTTCTCACTGCCATAAAACTGGTTAAAATCACTGTTACCTCTCATAGATTACTGTGACAATTTAATTGGTTGCTTCCAATCTTGCCCTCCTCTAATTCCAAACTTTGATGCATCTAGGATTTAAAAAATGTAAATCTGATCATATCACTCTTCTGCTTAAAATCTTCCAATGCTGCCTACCCCTTGCTCTCAGTGTCAAGGGTAAACTCCTTAGCTTGGCTTTCAAAGCTTTCTGTGATGACAGCCACTTCACCACTATGCCCTCTTGCCACCCATCCCCAACCTCATCATGCATAGACACAGACATACTTGCTACTTTACTACTGGGTCATGTTCTTCAGCTCTTCTTTGCTTCCAGGCCTTTGCAATTACTGTTCTCTCTACCTGTAGTGCTCCAATCTTCCTTTTATCGGGTTAATGCAACCTTTCTGTTTAGACAAACTGTTTCCTCTGGAACTCTTTTTGATCCATTTCTCTCCCCCCAGGCCTCACCAAGTCTGGGATGGCTGTCTAGCAGATACTGTTGGTCCTCTACATATGGCCCCATACCCGCGGGCTTTCTCTGGAGTCCTGAACCCTCTCTGTCCCAAAGGACAGCAAGTCAAAAATATGGGTCTCCTTATGCCAGCAGTCTTTAACCAACCAAGGAACAAATTGTGTAGAGTATTTTAAAATACTCTAACTCCCTCACACCAGGAAGATTAAACTCCAGCTATCTTTAGGGACAACTGACTTGATAATGCACTTAAACTACTGCTTTAACATCAGTGTATCACTTCTCTTTCCTCTCCTTCCTAGGATCTTATACACCTCAGGTTTGCTGTGGAGGAGACCCCCCAATGCTCTGTCTCATTCTCCCACAGTGATGATCATGTCAGTGATTACACTGAATACAAATGCCTCCTTATTAGTGTGTTTTCATTTTATATTTCATGTGTACCCAATGTTTACCCCAGTGCCGAGCAGAGAGTAGACATTGTCAATGTTAAAAAGATGTTAATAAATAAATGGGCAGTGGAATAGACATGTGGAAGCAGGAAAGTGTGTACAAGTGGATGAGAAATGAGTAAATTAATAAATTAGTCCTTTCAACTAGATTGACAACTTGACCTGTCACCTGGACAAATTCATAGTTTCATTAATTCCCCTGCCAAGACTTGCCTTTTTGGGGGAATCTTCATCAGAATCTGACCCTGGAACCTGGTTATTCCCAGAGTCTCTCAAAAAGAAGGACTTCCTTTTCTTGCCAAACAACTTTTTCTTCTTTGGGGAAAAAGAAGATGCTTCAAGGGAATTAAGTGAACTTCTGTCAATTCCCATAGCAACCAAAGCCTTAGAAAGGGAACAAAAACAACTGATGATCAGATTATATCTCTCCTCCCAATCCTCAATAGCTTCATTAAATATGCAAATGATCTTGACCTTAATACTCATTCTCTCGTTTCTGGGGCATCATACCATTTAGATTACACTTTACCTCAATGGAACACGTTAGCTTTGTCATTGTTTATTCGGAGAAAATGTCCTGTTTGTCCACAGAGACTACAGCCCTCAAAGGCAGGGCTGACTTTTATATCTCTGCTTCACCAACCCAGAGCAGTCCAGTATGTGCTAGTCAGTCAACATTTGTGACTGGTAATGCAGATATTAAGCACATATAATGGATTTCCCCTGACAGATCTCTGAGAGGCAAAGATGAGAAGGAGTATAAAACATGGTCCCTACCCTAAAAATCAGAATTGAACTGCAATAATATGAAGATACCAAGGAAACAATGAGAATGCACTATAAATATGACAGGAATTGCAAGAAGGGAGAGATGATTATAGCTATTGTGTTTTCACCTCCTCAAATTCATTCAAGGGAAGAAAACCCCTAAACACAAACATCTGCAGATTCCCATCAGGACGTCTGGAGCAGAACCTGGATTTACACAACATGAATTTTATTCTCTACCCAGCAAATTGGGATCTGTTCTAGAAGGCTCAAACTTCAGAAGATCAATGAGCATTAATACCAATATTAACCTCATTCTCCAGAGCCATGTGCCTGAACATCTTAGTAAGAAATAGAGGCAGAGCCAGTCTGCAAGGGGCTTAAATTCTCAGAAAAGCACCAGTGGACCTTCTGCAGCTGCTATAGTGCTGCTTGTGTGCTTGTTTAGTGCACACCTGATTTTTGTGTAGCACCTAAGGAGGATACTCGGTGCTTACCATGGCTGACGATAAGCCCCCAAAAAGTCAAGACCGAGAACAATGATCATATTAATTTGAAGGTGTCAGGTCAGGACGGCTGTGTGGTGCAGTGTAAGATAAAGAGGCACACACCACTTAGTAAACTAATGAAAGCATGTTGAGAATGGTAGGATTTGTCTAAAAGGCAGATCATATTCTAATTTGATGAGCAGCCAATCAGTGAAACAGACACATTGCTCTACCCCACATAGCCCTACCTCCTTTTCCTCCTTTAACAGTTTCTGGGCTTCCTGGAACATCTTCTCCTTGGCCTCTGTCTCAGCAGCTACATTCCTGTTCTGTTCTTCATAAGCCATGGTAACAACAGCCAGGGTTAAGTTAATCAGGTAGAAAGAGCCCAGGAAGATGACCACCACAAAGAAGAAGACAGAGTAGCACCCAGAGGTATGCAAGACCTACAAAGGACAGAGCACACACTTGTACCTGAAGCCTTATTCCAGAGAGGGTGACCAACAGCTCAAGCAGAAATACTACACCAGCAATTAGTATTCAGCACTGGTTGGTTCAGCTACCCTCAGCATCAGCCTCTCAGGTCACCCAGGGCCTCCCGATGCCCTATACCTCAGTGAAAAGTGCCATCCTTATTCCCACAGAAATCTCAGTGACTTTGCTATGACTTTCTAATGGGTATTTGTACTTTAAAATAAACAAGGCAAGAGAGATAGCCATACTACATGAAAACTGAAGAGCCAGAGGACATCTTCAGGCAATAGGGAATCTGGAGAGGCAGAGTATTTCTAGGAAGAGGAATTTTTTTAAACTCTTCTTCCAAATGTCATGTTTATATTTTTTTGCTGTTTCTAGCAGAATTTCTAAAGTAGAATTTAACAGTACAACTTTTAATGATGAAAAATAGATGACAAAAGACAACAATTAATTGGTAGGTTATAAATAAATGGTAAAGAGATAATTAAGTGACAGAGGGGGGAGGAGGGAGACAAATAATAACCTGTTGATAAAGTTTCTCCCAGGAATCTTGAGTCATAAGCCGGAACATGGCAAGAAAAGACCAGCTAAAGTTGTCAAAATTCGTATAACCATTGTCAGGATTAAAATCCGTTTTCTTGCATTCATATTCTGGAGAACAGACACTAGATATTGGAAACAAGGGAAGAAAGAAAGAATTACATTCCCTGTAGCCCAGTTTCTCTGCCCCTACCTGCAACCCACGGCACTGGTTCTTCCTCCTCAGCTATGAACTGAAGAGAGTATTTGTGGAGTGGCCCTATCTACCAACCTGCCAGCCTATATCTTAGTATGGGCACTCATTTGCTCTTTCCAAATGGATTGATTATTAAGTTCATATTAACAGTTTGTCATGGAAGAAATAAATGTAGTGACATAGTGAACAATTAACAGTAAAGGGGGCTTACAATGAACAGACGTCTCCCTCTCTCCCTAGGTTCTTAGTCCCACTTCCTAGAGGCAATAGTTTAACAGTTATTTTCATAACCTTTCAGAAGTTTTCTAACTTCTGGAGGTACATATATATCAATACACATCTTCTATAAGACATGTGTGGAGAATTCTTTGAACACTCTTGCACTTTGCTTTTTTCATGGAACAAAACAGCTTGGAGGTCATTCTATATCAGCATATAGAAAGATATACCCTTTTTTTCAAGTCTTACAGTCCTATAATTTATCTAAGTGCTCTGCTAATGATGAATATTTAGGTTTTAGTTGTTAACAATTACTCTTTTGTTCTTACAAATATTTGGGTTTTACTTTACAAACAATGGCACAGAGGTCTTTGCCCACATCACCAAGGCACACATTATTAAGTGTATCTATAGGATATATTCAGGGTATGTACTTTCTTAATCTGTACTTAATATGGTGTTTTTATCAAAGTAATGCATGTACGTGGTTTAAAATCACATGGCATCAAAAGGCTTGTAATGAAAACCATTCCATCATTCTTTATATACACCCCCTATTCAAAGACTTCTCTGATAGCTTTAACAAGTCTTTAAATATAATGCTTACACTGTTATGCGATTGACTAGCTTTATCTTTGTTGATTAATTTCTGGCTATGGTAGATGAAGGCTCTCCAACATACTATCCCACTTCACTGCTACTTATCATTCTTCACAGAAAAATTCTGTGGTCTCTACTGATGTTTCTCCTGGGTTGGATATGTATTTTTCTCAGTGCTTGTGTGTTACTCTAAGTTTTACTTCCTCATTTCTCTGGAGGAAATCTCAAATAGCTTCTTAGAAGCCTGGGTGATCTTTGCATCTATATATTTATTCTGACATGATATTTGATCAATGGTTTGGTGAGAAACAGAATTCTTAGTTGGAAATCCCCTAAAAATATGAAGGCACAACTTACCTATTAATCTGTGTTGCTATTGAGAATTCTAAGGTTATTCTGATTTTTGGTCCTTTGCGGGTGGCCTTTTTTCTCTTTGGTTTTAAGATCTTTTCTCCAAAAGATTCTGAAATACCACGATAATGTATATGGCATGGCCTTTTTTCATTCATTATGTACTTTATGAACATTAAGAGATTTGCCTCCTTAATCCCAGGCAAATTCTTTTTATTATTTCCTTGATAACTTCCTCCCTTCAGTTTTTTTCTGCATACAAGCTGGGGTATAGGCCAGAGGTGTGGGATGGTGAGAGGATTCACCAGAAACAGAGTAAAACAGAGTGGGGAGCAGAACAGGAAGATCAACCGAAACACACTGCTGAGGGGAGCAGTGGGCGAGACAGGAGAGGTCTGCTGCACCATGTGGGAATCTCCCTGGCCGGGTATTGAACTCGTGCTGCCGTGGCTCTGGATAACTTCATAGTGCTGTGCTCAACCTGTTGCGCCACCAGGGAGGCCCTCTTGTTCTACTTTTAGAATTACCACTTAGTAAAAAATTGGGACTTCTGGATTAATATTTAGTATCTTATTTTCTGTTCCTATCTTTTGTTGTTACTTTCTGGGCCATCTCCTCAACTTTATCTTGTAATTCTATTATTGATTTTAATAAACATGTTAATAAAAACTCTTTTTTACTTTATGTTCCTTTTATATAACAAACCATCTTTTTTATGTATATAGTATCATCTTTTAATTTCACTAAGGACTATATTCAAAGTGTTAAGTCCTTTTTGGTTTTCTGAGTTCTTTTTTTATTCATAGCTCACATGGACTGAATGTTTGTGACTTTCCTACTTTGCCAGATTCAATGTTGAAATTCTATTCCCCACTGACATGGTATTTGGAGGTGGGATTTGGGGGAGGAAATTAAGTCATATGGGTGGCACTCATGTGAATGGGATTAGTGCTCCTATAATAGAGATCTGAGAGAGAGCTCTAGCTCTCTCATGAGGAGACAATGAGAAGTCAACAGGCTGCAAGCAGGATAGCCCTCACTAAAATCTAGCCATCCTTGGCACTGAGGGGCTACCTGGTCCTTGTCTGGTTGGATCCTGTCTCCTGTCCCTCTGCCCAACAAGCTGCTGGGTTCATTACCATGTTCTCATCCCCCAAGGCCTTCATGCTTGCTATTCCTACTGCCTGGAATTGTTCATTCCATGCCCTCACTTTCCAGAACCTCATACTCAGTTTCAGATATGATGTGTGTTTGGTCCTCAGTCCTCAAAAGGAGGCTATGAGCAAAGGTCAGAAACCAGGCATTAGCTCTGAGCAGATTGAGGCCTGCCTACGAAGGTGATACTGGATGTACCATCTCCTTAGAAACTGCTGTGTTATGACCAAGGTGGAAGATGACATAGTAGGAGGTAGTTTACTATACAATTCTTGATCTCTGAGACTTAGAAAAACAAAGACATTGTAAAGAACAGCTGGAAACCAAGGTTGCTGTGTCTGTGTGTTTAGGTGGCTCACCCCACTTTGGATTTTTCCTACAACAACCAAACCTATCTTGTGTGGGTGAGGAGTCAAAAAAGCACTGTATGGGCCCTTTGTTAAGTGAAAACACCATGGCTGCAGTATGTCCTGTTGAGGATCATTCTGGAGAACACAATAAAACTTACATTCAGTTAAAACCTATTATGTCTTGTGAGTTTGACCTAATCTGAACCTGTGATCACCACCATTAAAGAAATCTTGCCTAATTTTATAGACAGCGTTATATCCTGTTATCTCTCACAATATCTGTACAACTGTCTTCTAACGTTCATCACCTTTTCAAGGATTTAATTTACATCTCCCTTCCCTATCAGATGCCAATTTCAAGAAGATAGAGCTCCCCTTGATCATATGTGCATTCCTTGGGCCTGTGGAGTCCAGGATCTCCTGGAAGTAGGCCCTTCATACCTACTTCTTATTGGGGATGAACGCATTCTCTTTCATCAGACTTAGCATATTATTATAATTTGAAATACACTCAGTAAATCTTCATTTAGCTGAATCTCTCCCCATAGGGAGAAATACTGATATCCTGTAATAAGGAATGGTGTCGCTAAAGGGCTAGAGGCTGGTCAGCTGTTGGGTGAATGTATATCAATACACATAAAACCGTGCATGTGATTAGAAGCGATGGTGTTCCAACAGACCAGCAAACAGAGCAGCATGCTCAGGGCAGTGCCACTGAACTAGAAAAAAGGACTTCCTGGGGATCTCAGCCATAATACTTTTTTTCTTACTTTGAAAGTCTTGAATAGCCACTCCATAAAGTTAAAACATCACTACATTTTCAGCAGGTTTCTGATAATCTATAAATCCAACATAACTTGGGGGTGAAAGTTACTCCAAACAATTGGAAATAACTTTATAGTATACAGCTCAACTTACCGAGACACATAAAATAATCAGTACTATTTGAAAATTTCTATCATTACTTCCACAAATCATTAGATGAAAACTGTTTGCCACATCATTTCAAAAAGTCTAGAAGTTCTATGCTTGGGGGAAAATGGAGAGCATAAACCTCTTACCGCTCAGTATTCCAGGTACCACACATTTTGAAATCACCTGAAGCATTATTTTTTTCAAGGCAGTTCTCTGAGAAGGAAAGAATTAGATTTTTTTCTTAAAACATTGAAAGCAAGAAAATACCAAATATGCCAGATAATATTTGCAGAGGATGGTTTGGAATCCTCTAAAATGATCAAAGCATATGTCCAGAGAGGAATTGGAGCCTAAGCCCTCAGGTAGATGCAAGAGACAGGATGAGAGGAAGAAGGAAAGAGACAAAGTAGGCGAAGTGGTGACACCACACCACTATTCTGCTTCGCAGTACACAGAACTGAATGGGAGCCCACGCCTGGACACAGACACAGTCCATGAGGAGCTCACAGCCAAGGCAGAGGTGAAATTGGTATAGGACTGACATCAGTGTGGAGAGGGTAGGACACAGAAAGAAGTGATACCATGAGAGAAAATATTCAAGGAGGGGGTTTGGAAAGTTGCTCATTCCTTTTGGCCAAATCTAGGCATTCTGAAGACTCTTGGAAAACATAACAAAGAAGTGGGCAGAGATCTAAGTGTGAAAGGATGAGAGCTGACAACATCCTTGCAGATATAACTTTGGGCTTTTCTTTCTCCATGGAAACCCACAGAATGAGGCGATTCTCTAAGAAAGGCATCTGCCTGCATGAGTACACGGGATGGATGACATCATCCCTTGTTCCTAAGAGATAGATAGATAGTAGGAGGGGATAAATAGAAGTTAAATCACACATAAAGTAGGAATGAAAGGTGGATTATTTACCTTTATTGTCATTAGTAAGATTGTGGCAGTCCTTCCTGACACATTTCTGATTCAAAGTTCCCATGAAGAGCTGCTGACCTACCAGGGCAAAGATGCTGAGGCAAAAGAGAGTCAGGATCATCACGTCGACAAGCTTCTTCACAGAGCGCAACAAGGCACCAACAATGACCTTCAGGCCTGAGGAGGACAGGGGTGAGGAGAAGACACATACACACACACACACACACACACACACACACACACACACACACACACACCAGACATGAATACAGGGCAGACAGGGACACACACACACACACACACACACACACACACACACCAGACATGAATACAGGACAGACAGGGAGAGCCAAGACCTCAGAAGTCATCTGATTACAGGCTGGAATTGGAAACTGGGCTGGTTTAGGATTCTGATGCTGTAAGTTCTAGTTCCAACCCCGTGCCTGAGAAGCTGTGTGTCATTTGGAGGGGCCAACCAGTCTAGGACTCAGCCTCATCTCTGCCCTACATCTGCCACAGGATACTCTGAAGAGCAAATGAGAAGACTCAGAGCAGACACATGCCACACATATGCAAGGCATACCTTGGTGACAGCGGTGCAGGAACCTCCAGTAGGGGTTCTGCATTTGGAGTTCATATGCAGCGTTAAGGCCCAAGTGAGAAGTTAGAGCTTATTACCATTTTGAGGCTACTATCTACTATAAGGTAAATGAGGTGCCATGATACGCCAGCAGAGAGCTGGATGGAGGAGTTTGTCTGAATTCAAGTAAGGAGGATGTCCTAGGGAAAACCTAGAGTTTTTTCTTTCATTCATTCAAGATATATTCACTAAGCACCTACTGTGTCCAAAGCACACTGTTAGGCTTCCAAAGTTACAAAATTAGAGGCCAAAATCATGTAATATGTTGGTGAATGTTTATAATCAGTTCACCAAGGGGAGTAGGCAGTGCAGGGAAAGTGCTCATCTGTAACATTTCTTTGCTGAATTCCATAGGAGATCCCTCTCGACTCTTCTAGTTTCAAGCTACCAAAATGAGATCCTGGAAGGAGAGTTGGAAAAAGATGTGTATGACCTGCTGGTGGACAGAACAATCAGCTCCAGCAAACCACTGAGTCAAGAACTCTGCCCCCCTTACAGCTAGAGAGATAAACAACCAGATGTGAATGCAATGTTTGGGGACACTAAGTGACAATGTTTCAAGTGACCAGTATTAGACCACTGTATTAGGACCCTCAGTTCTTTTCTCATGGGTGTCTCACTTACTCAGATACTATGCTCACATTCATTAAGACTTCATTTCTGATGGTTCTGTTCACCAAACGGATGGCTTTCTCCCCCACACCAATCAATTCTATGATACCAGCTGGATGTCCTACAAATCAGTTCAATGCTGTCACTACCTACCTGGAGACACCATCTAATGTTTGCTCCCTGGTGTATCTGAAGCAGGTAGCATGGTGTCTGGACATAGTAAGTGCTCAATACGTATTTGTTTAATGATCAATTAAATGAGTAGAAAAAAATGTTCACTTTTGGTTTATATAATGGTATTTTGAAAAAAGTTAAAGAACATTCTCGCCTGCTGAGTCAAAGTTCAATATTAATGACTTACCTGAAACTACAGAAATTGCTTTTAAAGCTCTAAACACCCGGAAGGTACGCAGGGGTGACAGACTGACTGTGACATCTGTATATGCCACAAACCTAAAAGACAAAAGAACAGGGAACTCCTGAGTTTGCTCTCCTGTGGTTGCATGGAGCATCTCCCCAGAGACGACAAGTAAACGCTGTCTGGGGCCTATGTCCACCAAGGTGAAATCTGAAGCCTCACTTTCCCACCCCCACCTTCCATCTTAATATCTGGCAATATCACTTTCTATTGCTATGGACCATAAATTCTGCAAGACAGTGTTCTCTGTTAATCTTTATAGTTTGACATAGATGAGGATTCCTTGAAATAGTCACTAAAATTGTGGCTATATTCATAAATAATATAAATAAATATAAATATTTTCTGACTGACTACCAAGTTCCACGCTCCAATGCACTTCTCTAAGGACGTACTAAATGGCCGAGCCCAGAAAGAACCCAGGCAACCTAGCTCCAGAGCTAGCATTCTTCATCACTGCACAGCACCACCTTTTAATCACCAAGAGCACCCACCATTGAACTTCAAATGTAGACCACTAAAATTAATAACAACTATCTCAAAGGGTGTTTGTGAGTATTAAATAGGGAAATACATGCAAAGTGCTTAAACCAATGACTGAGCACAAACTAAGTAATGTTAGGTTTATTAGTATTGTGCTGGCAATGGACCATTGCTCTTATTTTTTATTTTACTGACTCCAGCTCATCATTCAGATGCCAAATTGATGTCCTCTCCTTCAGCAAGAACTTTAACTCTCATCTCATGCCATACACAGTAATTAACTCAAAATGGAGATGGACTAAAACATAAGAACCAAAAACTATGAAACTTCAAAAAAAACATGAGTGAAATTCTTTGTGACCTGGCAGTAGACAAAGATTTCTAGATTGAGAAGGAATTATGCTCAGTGAAATAAGTCAGAAGGAGAAAGAAAAATACTGGATGGTTTCCCTTATAGGAGGAATATAAGGGAACCAAATAAGACATCAAGGAAAAAAATAAAACAGTAACAATAAAAACACAACAAAATGAAGCAAAAATAAACAACTATAATTCAGAAACTCTGCAGGGGAGGGGGGAGGGAGAAGGATCAAAAAGAGGGTGGGAAGAGCAAAAGGTATTCTGGTGATGGTGCATGGGGGAATTGGTGGTGGGAATTCTTTGGGGTCTATACCTGAGAAAAGAAAACAAACAGTGTAAAACAAATGAACAATGATGTAAAATATATATAATTAATTAATAAAAAAGAAATATTAAAGATTTCTAATTTGCTTATGTCAGTAAAAAAAAAATCTTTAGACTCCTTGGTTCTTCCTACATGATCTGACAGTCTGATACATGCACAGCCTCTACCCTAGCACTTAACACTATAGGTTGTAAAGACCACAAGCTCTCTTTCTTCCCCTCTGAACTGTGAGTTTCAAAAGAGTAAGAACCATGTACAAGTTGTTTTCATTATTACAATGTCTGTATCCTGCACAAAGTCTAGTTCAGAACAGGCCAGAGTTTGGGGAGCCAAAGGCTGAATGATTGAGCGCATGAGAGCTATTCTAGAAAGATTTGTGCGTAGAGGTCTCTGGTTAATTGGCTGCATGGTGCTGCCTAGGACCAACCAGCACTCTCAGAATTATTCATACACTCAGTCATGTGTGTGGATCCACACAGAGCCCTTGTGAAAACCAAGGGGCTTCTTTCCCACTACAAATTTAGTCTCTTCATTAGAAAGTTTTAACATTCTTACGCTGTTGCAATGACAATGGAGTCCAGCCAGTTCCATGGATCTCTAAGGAAGGAAAACTCATCCAGAATAAAACCTCTTGCCAAAATTTTTATCAAAGCTTCAAAAATATAGATCCCAGTGAAGACATACCTACAAAGCAAATAATTTAGAGTAATAACTTCAGTTATGTGAAAATCAGAGAGCCCATTTGTCTTATCATACTATGAAGAGGTTTTTTTATTGTTGTTGTTTGCTTTTTTATTTTTATTGTTATTTATGTCTTTCACATTTTGTATTCCCCTTGGGTAACCCACCACCAATTCACCCGTGATCCATCTCCGTGGTCCCTTGTGTTCTTTTCTACTCCATTTTGTGCCTTACTCTCCCCTCCCCCCCACCCCATCTGCTTAGTGTCTCTATCCTATTTGGTTTCCTTATAGTCCTGTTATAAGTGAAATCATTCGATATTTTTCTCTTTCTTTCTGGCTTATTTCACTGAGTATGATTCCCCCTAATTCCATCCATGTCACTGCAAATTGCATGTGTTTATCTTCTTTGAATGCTGAATAGTATTCCATTGTGTATATCTTCTTGATCCAATCATCTGTTTTTGGACATCTGGGTTGCTTCCATACCTTTGCTCTTGTGAACAGTGCCGCAATGAACATATGGGTGCATGTATTCTTTTGAATTAGTTTTATTTCTAGTTTTTTTAATTGTTGTGTTTACATAAGTTTATAGGAGTCCCCATTGGTGACTATATAATTTTTCAGGTGGCTAAACCATAATTTTCTTAAGCCTGTTTCTTAGAAATTCTAAATACCAGAACTTGCTTGAGGAGCCTGGTTTTCTGAGCTCCAATCTGCAGAAGGTCAAAATGCTAAATGTGATGTTGAAATGGAATAAAACCTCTTCATATCATTCCATTTCAATATTACATTTAGCATTTTGTGATCTTCTGCAGACTGGAGCTCAGAAATGCAGGCTCCTCAAGCAAGTTCTAGTATTTAGAATTTCTGAGAAACAGGCTCAAGAAAATTATGGTTTAGTCACCAGAAAAATTATATAGTCACCAATGGGGACTCCTATAAACTTATGCAAACACAAAGAAAACCACTTAAAAAGACTAGAAATAAAATACGTATGTGTGCTGTTTATTATAAATGTAATCTTAACAAGTCTTTAAAGACAAGAAGATAATGTATACATGCAAAAATAAAACAGATTCTGCCAGCATTTGTGTTGGGGAATTGAGATGAGTGACTTTTTCTTTCCCTCCGTATCTAAACTCTGATGTAACTCAGAATTGTTTTAGGTGCGTTTGTCTAAAAACTTAGGGCAGATGAGTTGAGGACAGACACATACTCGGCGATGCTGGCTTCTTGGCTACCACTTTCCTTCCCACGAGCTGAGGCCATGAACACGCAGTTGATGATGACGGTGCAGATGATGAACAAGCTGAACAAGGTGATGGTGTTTGTTAAGGCAGGTACTCTACAAGATGACATCTACCATTCCTTATGGTAGTGGAGGTTCCCTTTTCTGTGGGTGCACTTGACCTCTAACTGAGCAACTGACCTAAAATAACTCACAGTTTTCTGTCCCCTGAAAAACTGCCCTAGGCCAAATGGCAGCCTCCTCACTTGGACCACAACACACCTTCTTCCACGTGTCTGACTCTTCCACATATCCAGGATGGGCAGCTCTGTGGTACAATGATGTTCTGGAGGCATCTATGGACTTAGGCGGACACAGGCTTGGCTGAGATCCCATGATTTCTTGCCTGTTCCTTTTGTTCCATGTTGGTTCCCTTTTCCCTTCTCCAGAGTATTTCCCTAATAACTCACTTAAATAAGAATCTCCACCTCAGGCTCTGCTTCTAGAGAGCCCAACCTAAATAGTTATCCCTTCCCATTCTTCTCAATACTTCATTATCTCTACTAATTCATGTGCTTGTTACTTTATTTTCCCCAGTCTAAAACAGCCTATTGTCTCCCCCAAACCCTGCACACATCAAAAATTCTCACTAATTTCTACCTGTCTTTATTCTTAAGACTGAGATTGCAAACTCAAAGACATAAAAGACGGGCAAGTCATATAAGTGGGTAAAAAGGGCTGAGGCTGAGTCACAGAAAAGGGTAGACAGGGGGGTGAGACAAAGCTTGAAAGTCCCCTCTAAAAGAGGCAATGATTTATCATTACAATTTTTGCCAGGTAAGAATGGAGACCTAGCCTTGCCAGAGGTTCCATTTTTCAAGAGAAGCTGGAAATTGAGACTTTTAACATTAGAAAATGTTTCCAAAAAGTCATAAACACATTACAGGTCCAATTCAACACATTTATCAACTAAATATGATTGCACAGGCTGCTAATTTACAAACTTTGTTTGGGTTGCAATTGAAGTTCCTTTCTCTAAGATGTCATGCCTGAGGCCTCCAAAGCACAGCAGTGCCTCCCCACACTGCCATTTCTAGATGGCCCATCTCACTAAAGAAATTGACTACCTTTTGACCTGTCTTCTTCTGAGGCCACAGGCTCTCAGAGCAGGGGTCATGCCTCATTCACACCTAGCACCAGAACAGAAGCTGCCCATAACAGTAGGCAAGAGGCCAGAACTTGTGGAAAAACTGAGTTGTTTCCACTGAACAAACACGTGAATACCCCAGGGGCTTATGCATTTTTTACATGACCTAGACTTAGTGAAAGATGCAATGAAAGGATATGAATGGACTGAAATTCTAATGGCCAAACTTCTAACAGAATTGAAAGGGCCAAAAATGAACAAGGCACGCTTGGCACTGAAGCGGTAGATGGTTCTCTTTTTGTTCAACACCATAAATGTCTGCAAAAAAACAAAAACAAAACAAAACACAACAAGAATTATTTGTAGTGACAAAGAATATTTACCATGAGTTCATTTAAAGAAACTTCAATGGAATCATGTGTTGAGGTGTGGCTTGACTTAGCATGAAAACCAGAGTTCTCTGAAGTCTCAGGTACTTTCTGATCAGCCTGTTCTGTGACCCTGGAGGCCAACAGAGCCTCTCATGTGCCCTGAGTCACACTCAGAGTGCCAAGATAAATGTTGGACTGTGGAATGTACACCTGACAGAATACATTTGTATGTCAATGGAGACATGTTTTGAGAAATGTGTCATTGTGTGATTTCATCATTGTCATAAATGTCATAGAGTATTCTATCAAAACATACTGGTATGGCAATTCAGGAGGGCATCCTGGAAGAAGAGCTGGTTATCCATGACTTCTTACTGGGCCTGTATTAATTGGCAGTATATGCTATTGATGTTAATTTGAGGACCACCCTCATATAGTGGTCCATTGTTAGACAAAATATGGCTCCAAGGTGCATGACTACCCCAAAGATGGAACCCAAAGAACCTGCAAACAAAGAAAATAGAGGAATAATAACTGGGGTAAACAAAACACTTTGTATTGGACTTCACAGTCTATATCTATGGAGACAAGAATTATACAAGAACTTGAAAGAGACAGAAGTAAAATTTAACATTCACATTTTCAATTATTTTTATCAATGAAAACTTTTTAATAAATCTTAGAGTAGTCAGGGACATAGAGAATCCATATTATTATGCCTATATCTGAGCAGTTCTACATGAAATAGTCTGGCAATCAATTCTAGCCTTGCTCTTCCATAAAAAAAAAAAAATCAAAGTTCCCAGACTAGCTCTCCCATTCTCACTATGGAATAGGAGCAAATATGCCTGTGCTTCTCAACCAGCAGGGGAGATATGAGAGATGTTTAGAAATGAGTAGGGGTGTTTTTGGTTGCCTGTCACCATGACTTAAGGCCCAGAGATGTCAAACCTAGGGCAGACCTGCCAAATGGTGCATTATCCATCCCAGAGTGCCAGCTGGTTCCCACTAAAGAACACTGAGCATATGCCCACCTCTTCCTAGGCCCTGGACTACAACCTATCACTCATAGGCTTCTAACATCAACCACCATACTCCCTTTACTCCATTTAACTGTAATCTGGTTGTAGTCTTACAATTACCCAAGGCTGTTGGTTAGAAAAGCCTTTTTAGTACAAAGGTCATTCTAGTCTCCCAAAACACTACTCTTTTCAAATTTGTAAAAATTACTGCCTGACATATAATCCAGCATGTTCTCAGAGAGCAAAGACAGGCTTTGACACCCTGGCTCAGGGAGAGCTAGGTTGGCTGAGGTACCAGAACCTTAATCATTGTCAACCATCAACATTTTTACTGAGTAGCTAGAATTTTTCTGTTGGTCATCTGGCTACAGGAAGAAATGTGGATGGACTAGGATGTTTTCTACTGCCACCATAAGAAAATAAAATGGCCACAATGTCTCTAAAATTTAGGAATCCAAGACTAACCTTGGGAATCCTGTGCCCTTCCTTTGAATAGGAAGATAATTAAGGTAAAGAACAAACCTCTCCTTGATGTGGGTCACCCCAGATTAATAGGTGGTATGATTGTCTCTGCTTCTGTGCACTTTGATTTTGATATTTTATTAATACCTCTTCTGAATGCTTTAAATATATCAACTAATGGTGTATTTAGCTATATTCACAAGGGTTTTAATGACTGAAATGATAGGTACCAGCTCCTCCTGTCTGCCTGCTGACACATCACCACCTCTTTCCCTGTGACTCTTCAAAACAGTCTTCTAAAGAGAGGAAATGACTTGCAACTATAGACAGAGCCTTGTGTTTGAGCCCCAGCTCCACCCTTAATGGCTGTTTGACCTGGTGTAAGGGACCTCCCCATGTAGGCTCCGGTTTCCTTTCCTGTAAGATGGAACAGTGGCCACATGTGCCTCACAAGACTGTTGAGAACACTGGCCATGGAAAGTTGTGGGAGTACAGAGTTCTTGACAAGTGTCATGTCCTTTGGCCCTAGAACATCCACCCAGGCTAGAATATGCTGTCCTCCCAGGGCTGCCCACAGCACACCAAGGTCTGCCTGCCTTGTGAGTCTCGTATATAGACAGAAGATCTCCAGCTGTTAATTCACCTCCAATAACTCTGGTTCCAAGAAGCCCCTAGAATTCTGGGACATAAGAAGAAATCTTGAAGTGTCCTTGTTCTTTTATCTTTCTTCCCCTTTCTTGTCCTTCTCACTTATATATCACTTTCCTCGATACACTCAGTTTCCATTTGGCCTGGCAACTCTAAGTCTGTTCCAATCTAAGGACTAACCAGGCAGTGTTTCATGGAGAGATCTATTTCTCATGAGTGCCAGCAAAGAATGCTCTCGGCATCCCATGTTTTTCTAGGACTTCTTCCAAACTCCCTAGCCTCCTTCCTCCCTGACCTCAGTCTGGGGAGGTGGGTTTTCCACTCACTACTGAATCACAGAACGAGATGATGACAAGGTATTCTGAGCGTTCCCTGGTGGGGGTGGTAAAGAAAAGTCCTCACAGGCCCAAGCTTTCAAATATCTATCAGAGGGAGACTGGAGTACATATTTTCTCACTCAGAGTCTCTTTAAGGAACTTTTAATAAAATTCTTGTACAAGAACCATACCCAAGCAGATGAAACACCAAGTCTATTATCTATTGGCATGGGATTCACATACAATCTGCATGTGCCCACTTGACCATTTTCTTAGACTCCCTTTATTATGTTCTTATTCTTCATTAAGTGTTAGTCTAGAGTTTTGACTTTCATAAATTTCATTAACAGCCTAGAAAACTAAAGTCTAGTATTTTTCAAGGTTAAGGATTGCTCCTGAAATGGACATTTCTGGACAGAGAAATTAGTCCTTATATTGGTATAATGATTTATAGTTTCTAAAGCACTTCCATAGCATATCTACAGTGTAGGGTAGAGAAAGTAGTCATTATTCCTATTTTACAGATTAGGTAAAGTAAAAATTTCTGAAGTGACTTGCCCAAAGTCATAAAATCAATCACTTGAAAGGAGGCACACTTAACTTTTCTGACTGCTAGCTCTGTTCTCTTTTTTGATAACATTTTAAGTTTCCCATGTCCTCATTTTAAACTTTCTGCTATCCTAGTCCTCATATTCTTCTCTAAAATATGTGTTACAGAGATAAACGAAGTCTGAAAGGGGTTCTTAGAACTATGAATGTAATGACGGGGTGATAGCAAAAGAGATGTATGCCTGCTACCTGCAACCCCCAAGATCAGTGTTTAAGAGAACCTTGTTAACACCAGTTGTAACTGCATAGTGAGAATATGCCAGTTACCCGCAGTTGTACCTCGTGAGTTCTGTAGAATGGGTCCAAGTCTTCCAGGGGTTTTGATATCAGTTCATGGGGAATGTCCCCATAAAGCTTAGGCAACTTCCTGGAGACCTTCAGATCAAGCTGAGGTCTAGGCTGGGGTTCTGCTCCCATCTGGTCTTTGGACTTCTTTTTCTCTTTCTGGATGGCAATCCGTTTCTTGATTGTATCCAGAGAGTCAGCAGTGAAGGGACGGAAATTCCGTGCATCTGGGAAGATCACTGGGTAGCACCTGTCATCCATTTTCCCCCTTGGGACAGAGACAAACAACAGGTCCTTAGAGAGCTCTGGTCATTAGAAATCACACAACCTGCCCCAGTGACTCCACTCCCTAAAGACTATGTCATGGGCATCTATAAGAGTTGAGACTGAGGTGAAGGGGCTTGGGGGCACATAAGCTGGGGGCAAGTTAGAAGAGGTAATTGTCACATGGATATGTAAGGAATTTGGTGCATAGGCAAAAATAAAAGCAGGGCATTATTCTTGGAGGACCTGGAGATATGTGGGAAGTGAGTTCAAGAACAATGGGCAGAAGTCCAGTTTCTAAAACTGAGTATCGAGTAAGCATCCAAGCATTGAATTAAGACAGTAAGACTGAACCAGCTGAACTACTGAAGTAGGGCCTGCATGTGGCCATAGTGTGAATAAGAGAGAAAGAAACAGGCAACTGAGTGGTTCATAGCTTTGGTTGCAAAATCAAAACTAAAAGTTCATGAGTATTTTTTCACATTTGGCCAGCAAACTGTTTAAAATGAGACAAAATAGAAACAAAAGATATAAACTCAGTCATGAACAGGTCTGACTGACAACTATCATTCTACAACAGCTCTTACTTCTGGGACCCATATCTGGCAGAAGCAAGAGCCTGAGAATTCAGAAAGGATTTTAACTATACCATGAGTTAACAGGTCTCCTGTCCTCTATCCCTAATATCCCCTTCTACAGTACTTTCTTCAAAGTCTGGGCTTAAAATTAGACTCTGAGAAAAAACAATAGTTTTCATTTTGAATGCCTTTATTCCTCATGTCAGACATTCTCTTTGTTTCTTATACACTGAATGTCAATATTAAACCATTTGGGGAATTACAACAGGGAATCCCACAAAGCATTGGTTTCATCATTCAACAGCTATGTGTTCAGTATCTGTTCTGGCACAGTACTAGAACTATAAGACCCGCCTCCTAGTCTTACAGTTGCGCTGCCCTGGTGTAGTGGAGAAGATATACAGGAACAGAGTAAGACAAATACTACTATAAGGAGAAGTAAAGGAGGCTATGATTGTGCATAGAGTAGGTGTCTAACCAGTTTTAGGGAATCGAGGATGGCCTCCTAAAGCTTTGATGTCTGAGTTGAGACATGAAAAATATATAAGAATTAGACAAGAAAAAAAGAGGGAGGGGACATCAGAGTGTTATGGTGTTGAGGGGGAGGCTAGAATTAGGGAAATGATCTTGGAAACTGCTACAACAAATGATAACCACAGGATGACTTAATGGAGTGGATGGATTTGAGAGTTTCTTAAGTAGCCTTGAAAAATGATTAATGGATAGGGAGGGAAATGAGAGTAAAGAACCAAGTTTCCTGGATTGGATGTCTGGGTCAACAGTGGTGCCACTCACTCAAACAGAGAGCATGAGGGAAGGAGGAAGCTTTGGGGGAAAAAATTCAGTTGAAAACATGTGGAGTTGAAGCTGCCCATGGAACCTGAAAGTGGAGCAAACCAGGAGGCACGTCAATACAGAAGAATCACATGGTAAATTTTGAAAGTAGCATATAAGAGAAAGAAAGTATAGTTAAAACTTCCCTTTAAAACCCTCAGAAAAATCACGCTGAAGAGTCATCCTAAATCACTGGTCATTCTTCCTTCAGTGACACCCAAACAAATTAGTTGTATTGTGTTTAATGGTCATGATAAAAGTAACACATATGTTTCTGAATACACTATGGGTGAGGCAGTGCTCACCATGTGTGAGTGGTCTGTTGACTCAAACGAAATATGGAAACATATTCTATGCCACATTCAGTCAGGATCAAGCTCTTTAAGGATGCATCTAAATGATGGGATTGGCCATATTACTTAAATTACTCTCTCTCCAATCCCCCTCCATTCTTCTTCCTTTCTGTTCCACTCCCTGCCTCCCTTCCATTCTCACTCATTCATACACACACATAATTGAACTTGTATAAATGAAGTAGTCATTTAATGAAATTCAACTGCATTTGCCTCTAGAACTCCTGAAAGGCTTTTAAGACAGAGGTGAGGTTTTTGGCAGTCACAGCATATGGATACTAGTTGAATCTATAAAATGGTTGAGCTGAGAAAGGCTCTAGGTGGCAAAAACTAAATCTTAGGCTAAGATACAGCAAGGAGTCCAGCGGAGGACTGCTGCCATAACAATCAGACTATTAAAGAAGAAAATGGAAACCTCCAGCCTGCCAGTCTGACCCTGAGAATATTTTGCCTGTGGTCTTGAAGACTCTACAAAAATAAATAACACAAAATAAAACAATAATCCTTGAAAGTGTAACTTTAATATTTGTTGCAGGTGTGAAACAGGGAAGAACTGGGGCCTCCCTGGTGGCGCAATGGGTTAAGCACAGTGCTGTGGAGCTGTGGGCAGCTGTGGTGCAAGTTCGATGCCCGGTCAGGGAGATTCCCATATGGCACAGCAAACCTCTCCTGCTTCGTCCGCTGCTCCCCTCAGCAGTGTATTTCGGTCAATCTGCCTGTTCTGCTCCCCACTCTGTCTCTGGTGAATGCTCTCACTGCCCCACACCTCTAGCCTGCACCCCAGCTTGTATGCATAAATAAATAAATCTTTAAAAAAAGAAATAAGGGAAGAACTACATCTTAAAAGTATCATTGAAAACTACAAAAATTGATCCTAGAAAAAAGAGAATTTTATTAAAATTAGCAACTCATAAATATGACAATATGAAGTCACAAGTAATAAAAAGTTCTTAGTAACTGTAGAAAACAAATGGGAATACTGAATGCTCTTTTATGAAAACAGACAGAAAAACTGAACTATGGAAATAGTTGCACCCACAAAAGTAATCACATTAGCAAATTAATGAAAAAAATCAGTATGAGACATACCATAATTGGTAAAACTTGGAATGGTTCCAATCTGCCTAAAAATGAAATTTGTACCAAAAATACTTAATTCTGAAATTTTTCTATGTAGAAAATAGATTACTTTGCATAGAAAACTGGCCAAAGAATTAAACTGACTAAGTGTAATTACTTCTGTTTCACTAACAATCAAGTGTGAAGGCAAATTTTTCAGACACTAACTGACTCTACAAAAAAATATTATTTAAGTATATGCTCCCAAGCAATGCAAAGAGAATTCAAAAAAAAAGGAGGATGCATGGAAGCCACAGTGCCAGAGCGTAGTTGCAGAGTGCAATTTTAGGGTGACCGCATCTCAATCAGCTTTCAAGGTAATTGCTCCAATTAGCGAAAAGTAGAGTCCTGAGA
The DNA here is from genome assembly GCA_004024925.1 of Scalopus aquaticus. NCBI lineage: Eukaryota > Metazoa > Chordata > Mammalia > Eulipotyphla > Talpidae > Scalopus > Scalopus aquaticus. The sequence goes on along the minus strand of PVIJ01013735.1, from coordinate 22,180 downwards.
AAAATCTCTCAAGAATAAATTATAACAAAGGGTATGATTAAAAAGCTGGTTTCTCAATAGGAATAAAATAAATGTAACTAGAAATTCTATGAAAACAAAATATTCTTTAGAATGTCATGTTTTATATATGAAGACAAATTATCTGAGTAACTGGCAGAAGAAAGGAAAAAAAGAGAAATCATTTGGCCTTGACACTTAAACCATTCTCCTTCATATAGTAGAAAGTCAGTGCCATCAGAGTCTATCCCTGTTTCTACAGGTCCAAACAATATGAACTTGACTTTAGGGACTAGTAGCTACAAAACCATTTTGTCATAAAGGCTACATATTTGTTTTTAATTTTAACACTCATGCTACAGGTAAAAAAATTCTTATAATTACAGAATAGATTTCAAATATTATAAAATTATATTGCAAGTTGCTGTTGGAGAGAATAGAAGCAAGGAAGCAGCGATAAACACTTAGACAAACAAGACATACCATGGAAGGATGAGGTATCAAGCACTACAAGTCTAAGTTGATCCCTTAGATTCACATGGGTAATCAAGTGGAAAACAAAATTGAAAACACGTGTAACAAACACTGGACGATTCATGGACAGGGGAGAAGGATTACTGTCAGTAAGCTAAATTCCTTACCTTGCATAGGAACAATTTAGTAATTTCTACTTGAACTTGATAAATCAAGAAATAGAAATAAGAGAGAATTACTTCACATTACAGAGACAGTGACCAGAAGATTTAAAAGTGAGACTGGGTATATAGGCTAAGGGGGAGACATTTTAGTTTTCATTTTATATGTTCAACATTTTTTTCTGCTGAGCTACTTAAATAATGTGCTTCTACACATTACTTTTATAGGATTATAGAAGGATCATAAAAATCCTTCAAGAGCTCACAACAGCCTGTTATTCAAAATAGTCAAAATAGCTGGTACAATGACAGGCTCTAAATCATCGTGAATTATAAAGCAAGCAAGTATAATCTCAACTTGCAATCTTAAACGAGGAGGCCAGTGACACGTGAATTACAATTTGACACAGGAAATCATGGAGAGTGGGAAGCCCATGAGGAGGCTCTGGCAGACCTCCAGAGGTGATGACCTGGACCTGCTAGCGAGTTTGGGAAACTGCCTATCTCCGCTCATGCTCCTTGAGGACTGGCCCAGCCCAGCAGGCTCAGAAGCCCATTGCCACAGAATAGACAGAAAGCAAATACTCACCTAGGAAAGAGGGCCAAGGCCTCACTGCCCTAAGCATAAACCCTAAATTCACTTGTAGTTAAGATTAAGTAGACTCACACCTTACTCAAATCCATAAACTTTCTTGAGGTATTTAGATTTGAATGCCATTCATTCATTAATTCATTCATTTACTCATTCATTCATCTGCTGGGTGCTGGAGAGGGCAAAGTGATGTGAAATACTGCATCAGCTCTCAGGGGCCTTACAACAATGTGGGGAATCAGGCAAGTTGAGGACAGAGGGTGAAACTGTAGACTTGAGTGTGGCTGCACAAAGGGGATGCACTGGGTAGGGTGCTGTGGGACCCCAGAGGAGAAAGTGGTTATGAAGAATCAGAAGTCATTGCACTAGGGGGAGACAGAAAGTGTACGTGTGTGTGAAGGCAATGAGGGTAGCAAAGGATTTTGCTTCTTATTTATGACTTTAACCAAAATTCTGACAGTTATATAATCTCATTGTGCTAGACATCTTTAGTTTGCCCTCCAGATAGATCTCTCACCATCCCTCTCCACCCTGCTCAATGCCCAGGAAGCTGATCTACATGGACCCACCACTGGGGTCTCTTGAACTCTGGATTCTGGTTGGGGTTGGCATAAGCAAGAAACACAAAGAATGGTAGAGAGTGAGGTCACAGATTTCTCCCCAAATCTCGCCCTAGTGGTGGTCATGGGTCACAGCTCCTACCTGGTGACTCTTCCACACAGTACTCTCTGGGTCTGTAGCATCTCCTTCCCCTTGCCCCTTTAGACATGGAGTGTAATAGCGTCCCACTCTCACCATACCTGAGAACTACACCTTCATTCGTTTTTGTTACTGAACTCCACCCATACCTTCATAAAAAGTCCCTTTAATGAAATATCCTCAAATTGTCCCATTTGAATGTGACATCTGTTTCCTTCCAGGGAGACAGAATTATGCATTAAATAAAATTGAGAAAAGAGGAAAAGAAAATGATCACCCATAAACCAAAGCCATCTACACATGCAAGTTTTAGCATTTTGATGTATTTCATGTTAGCAGTCTTTTTGTGCACGCATTTACATAGCTGACATCATCATGCATATGTAATGAACTTTTCAATTAATGCGACGTCACAAACATTCTTTATGGATGGGTATTGAGTAATGCTATCTACCCTATTAAGATAAAACTATGAGTTTGTTAACATACAGTATCTCATTTAATTGTCAGAACAGCCTCGTGAAATAAATTATTATCCTTGGAGGATTTCTGAAAGGAAATGTTCATCTGGAAATAAGGTGAATTATTGATGGCATTCCCTTCAGGAACAGGTGTTTTAACCTTACATCTTCCTTGACTAGTGCTTCTCTATAATTTTCGAGGTAAGAAGCGAAAGTGGACAAATTAACCTTCACACTTTATCCTAGTCAATATGGGAAATCACTGGGAAGTCACAAAGGGTTTGCAACTGCATACCCAGAACTTCGGCATGGACCTGGTCCACATAACCTGGAATACCAAAAGTCCACACTGACGTTAATCAGAGCAAATGAGCGATGGGTCAAATGCTTCAAATGGATTACCTCCCACGATTTTCTGAGAAATCTATAATGTGGGTATTATTATATCATCCACAGTTTACCAAAGGAGACATTTGGGGCTTAGAGAAATGGAGACATTTGCCTATGATCACATAAATAAGAACTGGAAAATCTCAACCCAAGCAATCACCACCATGCAATTCCACCCACCTGACTAGTTTTCACATAGCTAAGGCCTCCCCTCTCCCCACAAGTTAGACTCCCCAGGCTGCCCTTCTTTCCATCCCTGGACTTTTGCTTTTATTGGTTTAATTCAGTGGAGCCTGCTGGGAACATGACCTCTGATCCCTGATGCTTTTGTGACCATGTAACCATCCTCTTCCCCAACATGTTCTCTTTCCCAAATTCTGCCTGTCCCACAAAGGAGAGACACATAAATTGATTAGACCTAGCCTCAGCCCACTTCCCTCCACTTAAGAGGAGGGTGCTTGGGCCTTGGACCCCACACCCCATTGCTGCTGACTAGATGGTCCATGCCTCCTTTATTTGCATGTCAGGAGAACCAACTATTCCTCTCTTGAATGCATCACATTCTGGGGGGTTCACTGAACCCTAGGTATGAGGAGGGTCACCAGTCACTACAGGGGCAGGGACCATTTCCTCATTTCCTGAAAGCACTTTAATGATTCCCCTTTACCCAAATCCCAGGAAAAGGAAAGGGAGACTCAGTCAGCCAAAACATTTCCCCTTTTCCAATCCTCATCTCTTCTAGCCTCTGCCCTTTCCAGGTTAAGGGAGGGAACAGGGAGCTCTTAACCGCTACACCCCTTCCCTTGCATCTGTTTATAATGTGACAAGGAAGTTGCCCCAACCCCTCCTCATCCCCAAGCCCCTCAATGTAGTAACCTTGGGTATCCCATTGTTAATAAAAGCAACTCATCCAGCTCCCACAAAAAAGAAATTTTTTTAAAGCCAAGACATTCCAAGGACCCAAAGAAGGGGCTCAGGAATTGAAAGCCACATAGCTTCTGGTGGGCTAGGCTGGTAGATGGCACCCTCACTAGATGTGATGTTCCTCCCAGGTTATCCACATCCCTGAACCTCCCCAGTCACATGTCACTCACTCAAGCCTTATCATGACAACCCTCCACCCATCCAACCCACACAGCCCAATGGCAGATGTGCTCTCCAGGCTGCCCCTCCATCCACTTTGGGTAGTGGCCTGAATAACAAATTCTTAACTTTGGTGACACGTAAGTCATACTTCTTAGTGCGGGTTACAAAAAATAATATCCCCGTCCTCCTTCATAGATCCCATAAGAAAATCAAAAAGCAAATCAACGTGGACAGACTTTACCACAATTGATTTCAATCCAAAGTTAATCCCAAGACTAGTTTGCTAGCTCTTCAGAAAACAAACAAAAACACACACATCAATTTCTGATTAAGTAAATTGGCACACAGTATTCAGAAAATAATTAGAGGATTTACACCATTGCCTGAGATGGAGACAAGACTGAGAACACACCTTTTCTAGAAAAGTCCCATTCCTAACACAAAGCCCAAGGTTGTGAACACCTATCAAGCCAGCCAGCACCTCCTGTCCCATACCTCCATGCCCTCTCGGAGCACTTGACAGGAGGAGCAGCAACAATGGACCCCATCACCTAGGCCACAAATCTTATACCTTGTCTCAGCTCTAATTTGAGCAGGAAATAGTTACAAAAGGCCTAGACCCCATTCTGATGAATAAACAAAAACCCAGAGCAAGTTCCATAGTAGCAAATCCAGGCTTGAAAGGACAGAATAGGGCTTCTCCCAGCTCCGAGGACTTACCTGCTTTCTGATAGGGTGGCTCCAGACAGAACTCCTACTGATTGCTCTAGAAGCCCAATTCAGAGCAAGTCTCTCAGAGAAACCTAGCTCCTGCTCCTGCTCCTGCTCCTGGCAGTCAGAGCCCTTCAGGGAGGGGCGGCTCGGAAGCAGGGTGGAGAGCATGGAGGAAGGCAAATGGGAAGAGAGCCAAAGTGATTTTAAAGAATCGTGTAGGAAACCCTGTAACTGGAGAAGTGACTGAGAGGGTACTTAGATTTATACTTTGGAAGCATCTGCCTTTAATCAGTGCTTAATCTAACTCTGCAGAAAGCATCATTAATAAAGAAACAGGTTGTTGTTTTTTTTTTTCCTTTGGCCTCATCCAAGTGGGTGAGAGAATACAGAAAAGTCTATCTGAAAAGGAATGTTGTGCTTCTGTGTTCTACTCAGCCTGTAGACGGCGCACCCTGGGGGTTCCAGGGTCTTGCCCTTCAGGACCCACCAAGGCCCACAACGTAAAACTGCTCAGAAGGCAACTTTCAGTTCTTCCTCCCCTCTTTTCTCTTGTGCCATCAACATTGGGGTTCACACCTACAAAAATAAATGCTTATGTTGTGGCCATAAAGGATACCAAGAAAACAACTTGGCCACCAAATCAGCTCCACAGTGAAACTGCACCAAACCAAAATCTTTCCCACATAAACTGTTTTGTTTATTCTTGGGGAAAATTTTAATCTCTGTGAAAAGTGTCACACTTTCTCTGGAAAGTGTCCTTAAGCTACTTTCTGTCATTGCCACTTTTCTGAAGTTAGCTGACAGCCAAGTGAGATAAAGGATACAAATGTGTGTCTGCAAGGAGACAGCGGGTAGGAAGTAGGATTCTACAGGAATACTGAATTAGAATCAGACAAATTCCAGTTCTTCCAGAGGAGAACTGAATAAGAGTCAAAAGAACTAGGCTTAAGTCCCAGACCCACCACTATAAATTTCGTGATTTAGGATGGCTCAATCAGATTCTCTGAGCCTCAAATCTCTCCCAATAAAATGGGTTAATTCTTTCAAATCTCCTGAGTCTTGAGAAGCAAATGTGATAAAGCTGTAAAAACACTTTGTAAACAGTAGTTATAAGTATCTGTTAATTTTAAAGAGAGAAAAGGCCTGTTTGTTTTTCTTCCCCTACTGATTCAACACTGAGATTTCATGGAGAAGAACTGAAATCACAAACAAGGAATCAGTTCCTGGCCTGGTCTGGCATATATGAAAGCAGTGATCATATGTTTAAGCCTTTATCTGATTTCAGGCTAACTTTCAGAATAAGAGAAGACCTAAGAGTGGGAGGAGTACTTACAAGTTAACAAGAACTTATTAAATGGGTGAAAATTCGTGCACTTGAAGAGGTGAAGGAGGCCTCTTAATCCACTACATTAAAGGACCCTAGGCTTTTTAAATATAAACTCTTTGCAACTATTAATTCTGAAGCTATTAAGTCATATTCAGACTTCTTAATCTGAGCTCACTTGCAGGTAAACAAAGTGAACAGAGCATTTCTGTGGGAAAACTTGGAGTGAGCAAACCAAGGAGAACTGGCTGTGACCTAGTCTGGGGACAGATTCATTTTCTAGGAAGTACGTGCCTTCAAGATGCTAGGGCAATTCACATTAGATCCTTCTAGAAAACATGCTCTTGAAGGACAGTTTCACGATCTGTTCACAGCTATTGCCCCATGCTCAAAACAGTACACATCACTTAATAGATGCTTAGTAACTATTTATGAATGAATAGAACTGCTACCCTCCTGCAGTCCCTTCTAAAACCCAGCCCTGGCTCCACAGTCCTCTATGACCGGTTCTGGGAAAGAAGTTTTAGCAGGTACTCCTTTGTAAGATTTAGATCTTCATCCCCACACTCTGAGCTTTTATTTCTAGCCCTCTTCTCCTAACACAAGACCTTCTTACCACCAACACCCTGCACTGACTGTCATGTTCATTGCACTGTCTGATCCAGGCCCTTGTTGGTAGACTGTCCACTCCCCTGCCCAAGGCCTGCACCCACTCTGAGTACTGCTAAAACTGCCCTCCTCTTGCTCATTTTGTTTTGTTTGATTTCCTCCAAAAGCATTAGACAAAACTTCGGTACAAGGGTTTATTTCAAGAGTGATGACAGGAAACATCTCACTCCTTCACAGAAGTGAGGGAGAGAGGAATAGAAGGCTAAGAAAGAGAAACCAATAAACGATGTACACTTGAGATGATTACTGTTGTGGCAAAATGAGGCTCAGACTCTCTGGAGACCCTCCTACAATCATGCAGAATGTATTTGAGAATTAAGAGGTTGGACATTTATCCTCTGGCTTAGATCCCTTATTGATTAAGGCTTGTCCACAGGGGCATTATGGTAATCAACCTCTGAAATGGGCCAAATGACCCGTATCTCTGCTATTCATGTTCTTGTGTAGTCTCATTCCAAACTGAACAGATGCAGCGAATACAATTGCAGAAGTGACACTGTATGATTTCTGAGGCTCGGACACAAAGGGCAATGTGATTTCTTCCTTCTTCTCTTAGCTTGCCACTCGGGAGGAAACTAACCATCATACTGTAAGGACATTCAATCAGCCCTAAGGATTCCATTTGAGGAATTGCTGAGGCCTCTTGCCAATAACCAGCATCAACTTATCAGCCAACTTATTAAGTTCAGTTAGGATTTAACTTTCCTCCACCTCCAGACCCTGGGCTATACCTGCTCATGGGCTGAGAGAGAAAGCTTTGGAGAAAGCTCTGAAACAGCAAAGCCAAGAGAAGCATGAGATCTCTTGTGACACAACAGTAAAAACTGCTCCATTTCTTGCACAGTTCATTTTTTGTATCTATGTTCCTTGAGCTTCGACAGTTCATTCCTTGCACCTATACTTAGCATTTAGTTCACTCTGCTTCCACATTCTGACATGTATTATTGAGGGTTCTTTCAGTGGCAAGTAACAAAATCCTAACACTAGCACACAGTACAAGCAAAGAAGAGACTTTTCTGGCAGGAAACAGGGTGTCATACAGAATCCAAGAAAGGCTGCCAACTCTCATGGAATAGAACCGAAGACTGAAAGCCAGCAGGAAACTCAGGAAGCCTTGTCTTTCCTCATCTCTTTTTTGCTGTTATTTCATCTTTTTGTTCTCTTTTCTTACTATGCATGGACTTTCTCTAGTCCTAGATGACCTGACAGGAAATAACCATTCTCCACCACTGTGTTTACAAGCTGATCCCTTTCATTTTCAGATAAAAAAATCCTGGGGAAGGGATTAGACTCTGAACCAATCAGTAAAAGTCAGGGGCAGGAGGTCAGGCAGCTCCCACTGTCAAGCTGCAGAGGAGTCAGGAGGAGTGACTCCTACTAAAGAACTCCCAAAAGCAGGGAGCACCAACATGGCAATGTTTGAAAGAGTAAACAAGGTAAAACGTGTAAACATCCATTTGTACACTTAAGTGTTATACAAAGGTACAACTTTATTATTATTTGGAAACCAGTATAATGTAGAGGGGACACACACACACACACACACACACACACACACGAGACTTAGCTACCTAATAGCTATGTGATCACTTTTGAAATTTTCTCTGTGTCTCCGTTCCTTTATCCAGAAGTGGCAATGATAACACCTACTCTACCAAGTATTCATGAGATTTAAATGATCAGAGGTTAACACTTTGTAAGCCATAAAGTACAAGCGAAAATAAATACAAGCTGTTATATTAAGATTTTACATGTGTGGTCTCCCAATAGCCAACTTGTCTCTCCCCCGACATAAACATAAATACACACATGCTCCAAATCCTTTATACCCACCACAGTCCCAACAATATTTAAGCTCCAGCCAGATGTGGCTACAGTAGGTTGCTGACCTATTTGTGTAGGAGGGAGGGAGGGAGCGAGAAAGGGAAGAAACAAGGCAGGCAGATAGGCATGCCGCCAGTGTAAGGCTGGGATAGGTAGCCAAGTCTATATGGAACCCAGCAAAGGGACTGGCTGGAAGTCAAAAAGGATATAATTAACTTAAGAATCACAATAAACTTGTAGTCACGCTTAATAGGTTTCAAATATTTTTTCAATTTATCCTGGCTTCATTCTTCCAGGCTTGCCCTGATTGAGGAGGAAGGGAAGGGAAAGAGGCAAGAAAAATCTTAAAGGGGCACAGCACCACCACACGTGGTAAAAGCAGTTTAGATTTGGAACAAAAACACAGTGGCCTGCCCAGATTTCAGATATCTGTGGTGCCACTCCTTAGGGCCACGGAGAGGAAGGAAGTTGACCTGTAGCGACAGGAAGGAACACATATGACGTAGTATAAAGCTGCCTTCCCTGACCCCCTTGTCATCATCCCCCCATCATCCCTTAGAGGATGCAGGTGTGGTACAGAGGCTGCCCCTCAGTGTCCCCTGAAGATGAATAACACAGTTGTTTGGTCATTTTGGCTTTCCTTCTCTGCTTTTTCCTGACTAGGCAGAAAGTGAATGTTGGTATTTCTGCAGCAAATTTTGAGACATCTAGAACTGAATTCACAAGTGCAGAGAAGAGATAATGTCTATTATCTGAAGTTCAGATTCAGAGAGTGAATGATTGGTTGTCAGGAGAAATCAGAAGTCCTTCCACCTTGGTTCAACATGTGGTTTTGGTTGTTTCATGCCAAAGCTTAAACTTATGAGGTTCACCTCTCTGGGCCCCAAAACGTACTCTGGTTGCAGCCTACATACAGTGATCTAATCAAAATCCCCAGGGGTGCTTGAGTCCATGGCCATTTGTTACCATTAAGTGATCCATTTGATCCATTGCACAGACATAACCTTTCTCTCCCTCTGCTGTCACTTATATCTGTGCCTGCTGCCCCTCACTCTGGTCCTGAGGGAGGCAGGTAGGGAGTCTCTCTTGGCCGTCCCCAATCCCACCAGACATTTGGTTCTTTCTTTTTTTTAAAAAAAAAGATTTATTTATTTATGCATACAAGCAGGGGTACAGGCCAGAGGCACGGGGCGGCGAGAGGGTTCACCAGAGACCGAGTGGGGCGCAGCACAGGCAGATCAATGGAAATACACTGGTGGGGAGCAGCGGGGCGAGGCAGGAGATATCTGCCACGCCATTTGGGAATCTCCCCGGCTGGGTGTCGAACTCGCGTCACCGCTGCAGACAGCTCCACAGCGCAGCACTTAACTGCTGCTACACCAGGGAGGCCCACATATGGTTCTTTGTATTCACCTCAACTTCCTACCATCTTCTCTCTTGGGAATGAAGCAAATTTTTTTCAATGCCTTAAACATAAGTTTTAAAAATTCTCCCTCTACTTTTTGGTACTTGGGGACTTACTCTCTATCTCAAGCAATTAATTGGAGTATTTCTCTCTAAAAAAATAATATCCTTTCCCAAAAAGACATTTTAGTGAAGAAATGTGTCTTCACCTCATTGGATTGGCATAATTTGGAGTTAAAGGTAATATTATTTTATTTAGCTTGCTGTCAATTTTATATCAAATTGTTAAAATTAAAAGTAGGTACTGGAAATCTTAATGTTTCTTGGGATCTGTCTTTTAAGACATTTTAGTATTTTAGTCAGGAGACACCTTGAAGAGGTGTTCATGCCCCGTGTTCATGCCCCTAGATGGCTGGAGAGTCAGACTGTTGGGTCCTGGCAGCTTCTCCCTCCTCATTTACTCTCTGGGATTCTCCATGCTCCAACCAGCCCAGCCTGTTGCCACCTTGGGTCCTTGGAAGGCCAGTGAAACCTCTCCCTTGCAGCACCCAGCAGGGTGTTTCCTTTCAATAACCGGTTAGCACAGGGGCTGTAGTCATGCCTGACCTCGGGGTCTTGTTTAAGAAGAAAGGCCGGGATGGGTGTTCCTTCAGCGTAGGTTCCCCTACCTTTGCATGCTTGGGTCCTCCTCCTCCACCACCAGGGAGCCAAAAAGCACTTGAGGTAGGGGCAGAGCTGCTACCAGGGCTTTAATTGGGGGTGCCCAAGTTCTCACAGCCTTTATGAGTTAAAGCTATGGCCCCTGCTATCCCAGTTGTTAATATCATCCCAGCCCCAAATACAGGAACAAAAGTGTATGATGAGAGTCCCTAGAGCCCATATGTGCATTTACACTCACTCAGTGACTCACACTTACACACACACACACACACACACAAACTCCTGCAGAATAGGAATATGAAAGCAAATGACCCAGAAAATCTAAAACTTCACCTGATTTCCTCTATAATGTCAGGCTTCCCACACCCCCAAAACCACTGAAGTTAAGAAAAGGAGACTCACAGTCCAGGTAATCCCCAAAAGAGGGGAACTAGCAAGCAGGCAAAGGGCCCCCCCCAACCAGTACTGACTTGGTAAAGGATCACCTCCCTCACTTCATCTTGCCTGCCCTCATTCCAGATGGAGGTTCATGTCCAAATCCACATCTGTGCTCCTGCCAGATGCCAGCATGGGCTGCCCTCTCCCTTTTTTCCTCCCCAAATCCACATCAACATTCAGAACTCAGTTCAAGTCCTCTCCTCCAAGTTGCTTGTCTCAATTCACTGACATTGACAAATACAGTCTCCTCCTTCCTCCTCTGAGCATTTCATGTTGGATGAGCCCCCTGTCCTCAGGTTGAAAGCTTGTCCAGGGTAAAGACTCTCTCCTATCCCCCTGTATCTCTTAGCACCCAGCCTGGAATTCACGTTCATAAATTAACATTCATGTTGCCTATTAAATGGGACAAAGGATGGGAAGATGGGAGATGGCTCAGCAACTTCCAGAAAGACACTGCCTCAAAGCTCAAAGAAGGCAGGAGGGAGGAGAGAGAGGAAGGGAAGCACTCACTAAAAGCCTATAGAATACACAGAAGAGCTGAGCATCAGAACAAAGACTCACTTAAAAGGGCAAAGGAAACACTAGATGGCTGTTAATGGTGAACTGATATGATAAATTATTACTTAAATAGCTCAGTTTCACTCCTTGTTGTCATGCACAGTTAATTGGAGGGGGAAATGCTGGACTCCTTGAATGAGGGTGGGAGGTGGGCACAGTCTCAGGCTTGTAGCTTCTCCAGGCCCACAAAGCCATTGTGGAGGGCTAATAAGCATGGGGCCAACCTCATTCCCTAGCCTTCTGTGTGGCCAGGCTGCATTCACTGACACTCCAGGCTGGAGCCCTGACAGCCAGGTGGCCTAAGGGAAAGAATCATAGGGGTAGGTAGTGGCAGGAGGTCACTTAATGATCCCCTAGGTGCTGGCACCAACCTTATCCCCCTCTGGCCCCACTCAGCTATCTCTCACCCTAAAGAAAGCCAGGTGGCCTCAATAGCAGATTCAATCTCTGTTCAGAAACTTGGACCTTACTGTTACTTTTTTCCTACCCTATTCACTACGGGTTCCTACTAAGTTATAAAGTACTTGGGGGAGAGGAGTCAAAGGAGACACAGAGATGAGTAAGAAACAAGTTCTGCTTTCACTCAGTGGGGAGGACAGATATAAGCACATATTAGCTGCATAGAAAAAAAAATCCCTCCAACTCTCAATTCAAGACAAGAATTGGTTAGAGTCTAGGGTTTTATTAATAATCTTGTGGCCAAAGGGAGAAGAGGCAAGCAAGGCAAACCTGATAACCCCATCAGCAAAGACAGGAATTTAAAACATAGAGCTGTTAACAATAAGTGTTTATGTGACAATTAGCCAGCCTTGACGAGTTATCGTTACATGATATGCGAGCCAACATTTAAATGGGGATCCCACAGGTCTACAAGGTAGTTTAATAAACACTACCAGGAGACATTTTTAAGGGTTGTAAGATAGAGTGCAGGTGTAAGTTTGCAGACCATTTCTCTTTTCCTAAGCACACCTTTCAATTTATATTTAATCTTATGTTTAAAGACTATTTTCAACATTCAGTTATATCACAAGACAAAATTTTAATTGTTATATTCCTTTCAGTGAAGTGTCTGTGTAAATAAATGTTACCTCAGGAGAAAAAGCTTTTTCACAAGTCTGTGAATTAGCAGCTCATAGTCTCTCCTTGCAGTCAGTACCGAACAGATATTTACTTTTTTATTTATCTGATTTTATACACATGCATGCACACAGCAGGTTCTCAAATAGTGTTTTGTTCAAAGTTGTTTTGTTATAACACAGATGGGGGAAAAAATCAACTTCCAGTGGGGCCACTGTGTGTGGAGTTTACAGGTTCTCCTCATGAGTCTGTATGGATTTTTTCCAAATACTTTGGTTTTCTCCCATGGTCCAAAGAGGTGCATGTGAGGGAGTTGTGTCTGATTTGTGTCAGTCTAAGTGAGTGTGTTTCTGTGTGTGTGTGAGGGGGTGAGTGTGCTCTGCAAAGGAAGGACATCTTGTGCAGGGTGGGTTCCTGTTCCTGCCTTGAGGTCGATGCTGCCAGGATGGGCCCTTGTCACCCCAAGATCTGGAGGAAACAGGTTGGAAATGAATGAATGAAAGAATGAATGAGTGAATAGAAATAGTGTTTAATACTGGAAGTGTTTTGGACCTTTGTTTAAAAATTTGTGTTGTTTTAGTGTCTGTATTTATGCACCCAGGGACTTCACACTTGTATTAATTACCCTACTGTAACACTGGTTTCATTATGCATTATTTCTCCTAAAGTAGCAGTTTCCAAGGACCTATCAAGGACATTAATTGAGAAGTTACATGTATCTGATAGACTACATATATGATATATCTATCAGAATCAAAATGCTAACAAAGAAAAGAATATGGGATACTGGTTTTAATATTAAGAAAATGAAGGGGCCTCCCTGGTGGCGCAATGGGTTAAGTGCAGTACTATGAAGCTATGCAGAGCCAATGCAGCACAAGTTTGATCCCTGGCCAGGGAGATTCCCACAGGTGCAGCAGACCTCTCCTGCCTCGCCCGCTGCTCCCCTCAGCAGTGTACTTCTGATCTGCCTGTTCTGCTACCCGCTCCATCTCTGGTGAATCCTCTCACCAACCCACATCGCTGGCCTACAGCCCAGCTTGTATGCATAAATAAATAAATCTTAAAAAAAAAAAGAAAGAAAGAAAATGAGGAGCTTAAACATCCTGAAGTAACATTTCTATCGGTCTGGGTCTGGTGAATTACATACATTCAATAATCCTCTAAAGCAAAACAACTAAAAGAGAAAAATTAAAATACTTAAACACCTTTGAGGATTCTTAAGATAAAGAGAAAACAAAACAAAACAAAACAAAAACCAGAAGCCCCTGGATGGAAGAGAATGTTGAAACCAGTTTTTAGCTGAAGGATATTTGCCAAACCCTGAAGACCTTGTGCTCCTGTTTGGATGGCTATACAGGGTGTGGGGCAGGACAGAAAGTCTGGGGTCCACCTAAAATGGGATATTTAAGAGAAGTCCACAATGTGAAGCTGGAGCAATGTTAGATGAACACAATGTTAGAAGCTGGTTGGCAGAAGCAAACACAAATTTTTCTGGAGGAATTCTGCTCTGATACTGGTCTCAAGCAATTCCCACAATTAAGGTTTTAAATAAAAATTAGCAGTTCAGAATCGAAACAACAAAATATATATAGAAATACGTAACCGTGAGAGACAGTCAGTCAAAGCAACAGGCAACACAAAGATTTTAGGTTTTAGAATTATCAGACAGAAAATTTAAGAAGTAAATAGAAAAGCTTGAAATACAAGGGAACAAGAGACTGTACAGAATGAGCTTAGCAAACTTAAAAAGGAAACAAACAGGAGCTTCAGGTTAAACATATGAAGATTTGGGGGAGACTGGTTTACCTGGAGAAGGCATGGGAGCTCCACAACTTTTTCCATATCCTTCTCTATATATCTTTTCCATCTGGCTGTTAATCTGCATCTTTTCTACGTCTGCAAAAGGAAAAAGTGATGACACCTAGATCACAAATAAGAACACAGGAGAAGCCTCTGCTGGCAGTTCATGCCATTGTTGTCATTGAAAGCCCACTTTCACATCCTTCAGGAATACAGGCCAGAGAACTCTGCTGGTTTGCTGCTGCTCCTGAGGCTACTCCTACAGGGGACTGATTTACTCTAGAAACTTCACCAACCAGATCCTGGCAGTTTTCTGGAGCTGAGACTTCTGATAGTTACTGATACTTCTGCTGACTGCCAGCCTCTCATAGAGATATCCTAGGCTAACCTGCCTATCCTTCCTCTGTGCACAGGCTCTCCTCTCCACTGTGGACCACTAAGTCCAAAACTATGAGTCATGTACATTTGAAGAAAACATTGAATGGCCCATCACTCAAAGTGAAGAACTCAAAGAATTCCAAACCTCCAGAAGCAAGGTAAAGAGGATGTTACCTGACAATCTATATACTTGCTTTCACATTCCTCATAAAGGCCCACCTGCCAAGAAACCAGAGAAGCCCAATGGCAAACCTTTGAAAGCAAAGGGCAGATGCAAAGGCATCCCAAATGGGGACAAATTCACAGGGAGTTCCAAATCACTCAAAAAGGACTTGAAGATGCCTAACACCAACATGAAGCAGATGACCTTTTCTGAATATGACCGATGACACTCAGAAGATAAACCAAGCCCCATGGAATTCTGGGGAATACCTCCAGGTTCTCTATGAAGCTCATAAACATCTGCTTCCTGCTACCCCACACCTTATTGCCCAATAAAAAGGAAACAAAGGCAGGGAAGACACATTTTCCATAGAATTTATATGATAAAATCTTTATTTTGCCCCATCTCCTCCCTCAGCCCATTCTCTCCTTTGAGAAGTTGTGCTGGAGACTCTTCAGGGCCAGCAGTGGGTTGGTGCCTGCCCTGGTGGCTATTTCTACCTCCTCCATCTACATTCACCTCCTTCCATCCCATTCTGGGTCAGGCTAGAACTCCCTGAGTACCTGAATCTCAGTAGTCAATGTCTGGGAGGGTGAGAGGAGGGAAGATCAGACAATCCCTTCCCATAAGTAGTCTAGTGCTAACAGTTACATTCATGCAAAACCTTCTATCCTTCCTTACCATTTATAGTGGATTTGGATGAAAATCAAAACAGGGTTTAACTTTCATTTCTGTCAAGTTTAAATTTGGAAGTTGAGCACCTAAACTCTTAGGTGCCTATAAACTAAGGAGAAAGGCGTCTGCCAAGGGGATTCCAACTCAAAGTCATTGAGAAAACATCTCTTAATATTAACCTTCAAGGTGTGATCCCTGCTTCTCTGTTGTCCGTTTAGCCCAAGGACTGGGAATTTCCTCCAGGAATTGGAGGATAGGTTTACTGTCCCCTCTCCCATGGTGTTTGGATTGAGCACTGACATGACAATTTCATCATCCCAACTGCCAATACCCCCACACACCTCTTATCCTAGAGCCAGTCAGAGTCCTTTGTTCCTGCTTCAAAAACACCTTAAATAACACACTATTTTTTAATAAAAACACATTATTTTTTAAATTGTCTTTAAGGAGAAACTGCCCCATTAAAGGGTAGACTTGTAATAAATTGGAATTTCAAACAAACATGTGCTTATAAAGAAAAAAATTAAATTTTTCATGTGGTTATTGTTATGTGTCAAAGTTCCTACCTCCCATGGTCTCATGTGAATGACCTGGCTGGCATAGGTCTGCAGAGAACAGACATGGAAATGACAGTATCTGGAGGTCTCAGAAATTTCAGAAAGCTTGACTCTCAAAACTTGTGTGCAATGTGCCTGTTGTGCCTCTGTGGTCCCAAGAAGCAGTTCTGGTCTCATTGAAGAAAGTATGCAGAATCTCCCACACCTCATCATTACATTGAAAAGACAGAAATTGAGTAGGAAAGAGAAAATTTACACCACTAGGAACTATGGGACTTTCCTACCTTGTATCTCCAAAATCTAGTAATCATTCATACACTCACTCATCCATTCATCAAATACTATTAAGTGCCTACAGTGTGTCAAGCACCATGCTTGATCCTGGAAATTCAATGGTGAGCAAAGCCGGAAGTGGTCATAACCCTGGTGCAATTGATATAATATAGAGGGAGAGACAGATGTTATCTGATCCCCTAAACACATGGAACACTGCCATGGGATAAGTGCTTAAGAGAGGCCCACAGGACTCCAACGTCTAAGCATGGGAGGATTTGGCACAACTGGAGAGGTTCGTGAAGATTTTCAGTATCTTACACTGATAATTGGAGAACTGGAAGGAATTTAAGTAAGCTAAGAGGGTAGGGAAGAGGGTTCTTGAGTGAGGGAACAGCACATACAAATATCCTGTGGCTGCAGGAGGCATGGCAAGCCCTAAGGACAGAAGGACAATTGTGGGCAGAGTAGAAAGGAAAAAAGGGACGAATGAAGGGGCATGAGACTCGAGGGGGCAGGGCTAGACCATGCTGGATCTGTGAGTCATAGTTGTTACATTGAAAGTCTAATAGCATCTTGTTATCTTCACTGTATCATTTATTTTAGGGTTATTTCCTGTTACTGGCCAGTGTTGTGTTTGATGGATTAATTAATATAGAATTAAAAAATATATATTTAATATTAAAACTTAACAAGATTTACATAAAGATAGTAAGATAATAGTTATACAGATGGTGGACAAAACTGGCAAAAATTGCAAATATGGCACAGAAACAAATCTCAAGGAAGGAGAGTGGATGCTGAAGGAAGCAGGCCTGGTTGGAAACCCAGTTCACTACCTCCTGCCCCTCCACCCCAAACTCTATGACCTTGGCACTAAATAGCAGTTTCTTGTCTGTGAAATAGGGGTGGTGCTAAGATCAAGAACAAGGCAAGATGTTCACTCTCACCATTGCTCTTCAATATAATACTGGAAGTCCTAGCCAGAGCAATAAGACAAGAGAAAGACATTCAAGGGATCCAAATAGGGAAAGAAGAAATTAAACTGTCACTATTCGCAGATGCTATGATAATATATATAGAAACCCCTAAAACTCCATAGAAAAACACTCAAAATCATAGACCAGTTCGGTAAAGTAGCAGGATACAAAATCAACACACAAAAATCAGTAGCCTTCTTACATGCAAACACCCAGTCTGAAGAAGAAATTAAGAGATCCATCCCCTTCAAATTGAAACCAAAAAAATAAAATATCTGGGAATAAATCTAACAAAAGATGTAAAGGCCTTATACAAAGAAAACTATAAAACACTGTTGAAAGAAATAGAAGAAGACATAAGAAAATGGAAAGACATCTCCTGCTCATGGATTGGAAGGATTAACATTATCAAAATGGCTATCCTACCAAAAGCAATTTACAGATTCAACGCTGTTCTGATAAAAATCTCAATGACATTATTCAAAGAAATAGAACAAATGCTGATGAAATTCATATGGAACCACAAAAAAACCTGCATAGCTAAAGCCCTCCTAACTAAAAGAAAGAAAACGGAAGGATTTCACTCCCTGATTTCAACTATACTGCAAAGCCATAATAATTAAGACAGCATGGTACTGGAACAAAAACAGACACAAAGACCAATGGAACTGAATAGAATACCCAGAAATAAAGCCACATGTCTATGAACAACTAATCTTTGACAAAGGAGCAAAGAAAATGCAGTGGAGCAAGGACAGTCTATTCAATAAATGGTGCTGGGAAAACTGGGCAGTCATATGCAAAAAAATGAAGCTAGACTACTACCTCACACCCTGCACAAAAGCCAACTCAAAATGGATGTAAGACCTGAAACAATAAAATTTATAGAAGACAATGTAGGCAAAACTCTACATGACATACATCTCAGCAAAATCTTGAAAGACACATCCCTCAAAGCAAAGGAAGTTAAAGACAAGATAAACAAATGGGATTACATCAAAATAAAAAGCTTCTGTACAGCAAAAGAGACATTAACCAAAACTAACAGACACTCTACTAATTGGGAAAAAAATCTTTGCACACAATACAACCGATAAAGGACTGATAACAAAAATCTACAAGGAGCTCACACAACTCAACAGAAACAAAGACAACAACCCAATCAAAAAACGGTCAGAAGAGCTAAAAAGACACTTCTCCAAAGAAGAAAAGCAAATGGCCAACAGGTACATGAAAAAATGTTCATCATCACTCATAATCAGGGAAATGCAAATCAAAACCACAATGAGATACCACCTCACATCTGTGAGAATGGCGCACATTAAAAGTACAGGCAACAACAAATGCTGGAAAGGATGTGGAGAAAAAGGAACTCTTCTACACTGCTGGTGGGAATGCAAATTGGTCCAACCTCTATGGAAGCTGTATGGCGATTCCTCAAACTGCTAAAAATGGAGCTCCCATATGATCCAACAATACCACTTTTGGGAATCTACCCAAGGGACACAAAAACACTAATCCAAAAGGACGCATGCACCCATATGTTTATTGCAGCACTGTTTACAATAGCTAAGGTATGGAAACAACCCAGATACCCAAAAATAGATGACTGGATCAAGAAGATGTGGTACATATACACAATGAAATACCATTCAGCATTCAAAAAAGATAAACACATGCAATTTGCAGCGACATGGATGGAACTAGAAGGGATCATGTTCAGTGAAATAAGCCAGAAAGAAAGAGAAAAATATAGAATGGTTTCACTTATAACAGGAATATAGAGAAACCAAAGAAGAGAGAGACACTCAGTGAGGGAGGGAGAGGATAAGGGCACAAAATGGAGTGGAAGGGGACACAAGGGAACACGGTGATGGGTCACGGGTGAATTGGTGGTGGGTTACCTAAGGGGAATATAAAATGTAAAAGATATAAAAAACAATAAAAAGAAAATAAAGAAATAGGGGTGGTGGTACGTTTTATATGGGAGGTTGTGATAAATAATAAAATATTGTAGACAGTTCTAACTGTACTTGGCACATCATAGGCAATTGGTGAAGGTTCTCCAAAGGGGAAAAGAATTTTCTGGAAGTTCCAAGGATGATAATGTTCATGGAGAAAAGCTGAGGGTGGTTTTACTATTCAAATACTCCTGGCAAGAAGCGATACAGATTTGATACAGGGTGGTAGCAAGAGGAAAAATGTTTGAGAGAAGAAACACCTGGGTTATGCTTTTAAAAATGCCCATCTACTATGATATATACACAATGGAATACTATTCAGTGATCAAAAGAGATAAACTCGTGCCATTTCTGGCAACATGGATGAAATTGGAAGGGATTATGGCAAACAAAGTAAGTCAGAAGGAAAAGATAAACATTGGATGGTTTCACTTACCTGTGGAATATAGAGAAACCAAACAAAGGGTCAAGAAAAAGACAAAACTAGCAAGTTGACCATAGATCTGAGGCATCCAGCAGGGGAGGGGAAGGAATCGGGGTCAAAACAGGGGAGGAAAGAAAGATCACAAGGGACTATGAAGCTGGATTACGTGCTGTGGTGGTGGGAGATCTATGGGGACTACCCTGGAGGGAAGAAATCAAATACTGTCCAAAAATTAACAATGATGCAAGGAAATAAGTACGTTTAATAAAGATGCTCATCTACCATTATAGAGAGAAAAAACCTGCAGGCCACACGTACATTATAGAAATAGGAAATCGGGCCTCCCGGGTGGCGCAGCGGTTGAGCACTGCACTGTGGAGCTGTCAGCAGCGGCGACGTGAGTTCGACGCCCGGCTGGGGAGAATCCCACATGGTGTGGCAGACCTCTCCTGCCTCACCCGCTGCTCCCCTCAGCAGTGTACTTCTGATCTGCCTGTTCTGCTCCCCACTCTGTCTCTGGTGAACCCTCTCGCCGCCCCACGCCTCTGGCCTGTACCCCAGCTTGTATGTATAAATAAAATAAAATCTTAAAAAAAATGTTTAAAAAAAAAAAGAAATAGGAAATCACAGGCATATCTGGGGACCATAGAGATGATCCAATTTGGGTTGCAGTAGAAAACAAGTCTAGAAAGGCAGTTGAGAGTAGGACTATATTGTGCAGTTTATCTCCAAGGTGGGGAATTGTGACCCAAACTGACAGACACAACAATAACACCCACAAAGGTAACAGCTCATATTTGTTGAACACTATGATATGTTAGGCAATGCTCTAAATGCCTTCAAATGTTGACTCTTCATTCTCAAAATGACTTCATATAAATTGTTTTCTATAATTTACAGATGAAGAAGCTGAGCCACAGAGAGGTTAAGCAGTTTTTTCAAAATAAATCTTATTCAATAGCCAGTGGGGGGCCTTTCAAGCTTTCTGAATCACCCTGGTCTTAGATACTGTGTTTGTAGGGTGGATGGAGGGAGCAAAGGAATGGGAGACAGGCTAACCAGAAAAGGAATAGTGGCAACACTGCAGGCAAATTATGATAGCCAGACGAGGCTGGTAGACGTTCATCAGAGTAGAGCAGAAACTCACTCTTTTTTTTTTTTTTAAGTAATCACCATGTACTTAGCAATGGTAATTTCGCTTATGTTTTCTCTTTGATTTAACATAAATGAATATGGATCTAAATCCACTATCAGAGATCTCATTAAAAGGATCTGAAGAAAGGCTTTCCAGAGGGTCTGCTTCTCACTCCTGGTTAGGAACCACCACTCTTGAATAATACACACTTTAGACAGTGTCGGATACTTACTTTCCTGGCTCCTTCTAGATCTCCATGTAATTATAAATCATTACCTTTTGAGGAGTACAGCTCTTGTTAAGTAAAAGGCCTGTATTTGAGAAGAGGGACTAGAGAAAGCTGAATTATTCTGCATGAAGAGTGGAAGAATTGAAGATCCTGAGTGAAGGAGAGGAAAAAGTGCAAGGGAAATGGGTGATGCAAAAAAGGAGAGACCAGGGAAAAGTATGAGGCATGGGCTTTGGGGACTGTTAAGATCGAGAGTGTACAAGTTTTGCTTTCAAAACTTTCTGTCTCTGTGGAAACAGTCAGAGAAGCAGACAACCCTGGCTGCTCAGTGCACATAAACACTGGAAGGAGGCACCCTTCACAGACAGCTTTATGCGTGTGAATACAAGCATCTTATTCTGCTTTCCTGGAGGGGGAAAAATGACCAAGTTGCCTTGAAAGAACAGAACCATTTATTTTATGTGGATCCTGGAAAACCCACGGAGTGTGGCACTAATAGAAGAATGAAGAAAACATGGGGGCTCACTCCAGATGCAAAGTGGCTTTTAAAACATCTTTGCAGGAAGGGAAGTTAATGGGTTAACAGTGCAACAAAAGATCGAGAATCACTGCAGGCAACTGTGGTTCAGTGATCTCAGTCATTAGGGGTAGTTAGGAGTCACTGCTACCACATGTTCACTGGGGAGCCCAGGCAGGCCACTTTCTTCTCCGAGTCTGTACAGCAGTCCCCTCTTATCCTCAGGGGATATATTCCAAGACCTCCTAATGGATGTCTGGAACCACGGATAGTACTGAGCCCACTTACACTATGTTTTTCCTATTCATACATACCAAATTGAATTTATAACTTAGGTACAGTAATAGATGAACAGTAATAATAAAACAGAACAATTATTTTCAGACTGTGGTTGACCTCAGGTAACTAACTGTATAGAAAGCAAAACCATGGGTAAGAGAGGTGCTATTTTACATGAGAGTCACAAACTGAAGGCAGTGGAAGAGGCAGGAGTACAAGGAGAGAGGTCTTAAGAGGCATTTGCAAATGGTAACCAAGCTTAAATATACATGAGCCTG